>MU284149.1:117240-175648 GCA_022478815.1 Daldinia bambusicola
AGCCCCCCCCCCCCCCCCCCCCCCCCCCCCCCCCCCCCCCCCCCCCCGCCCCCCCCCCCCCCCCCGCCCCCCCCCCCCCCCCGCCAGAGAAAGCGTAGTATGTAAGTACCTAGGTAGGTACTATGTGCTTGCGTCTTGGCTTGATATAAAAATGTAGGATTTGGTTCCAATTGATTAGATACTTCAGAGGTTACGGGGCAGTAAAGGTTTATAGTTGAGATAGTTCTAAGTTTGCAGACATAAAATAGCAAAAAAGTTCAACACATGAAATGGAAAAGAGAAGGGCGGTGGTTGGTGTTAGTGTTGGTGATGTTGGTACATACTAATGTGACCAACGTGCCGGGGGAATTTTACCGAGCGAAGGAGGGGTCCTATTGACCGTGATGTGCGGCGCCAATTGAGAGAAGAAAAAAGAAAAAAAAAAAAAAAGAAAAAAAGCCCTTGGCGGGTTCGCATCAAGTAGACTTAGGACTGCCAGACTAGGTAGTCGTCAGACTTTTGCCAGAAAGCGTGGAGGGATCACCAAGCTTTGTTGCTCGTTGTAGTTACGACAAACTTTGCTGCATCTCAGGGGACAGGCCACCCCGGCGCTTCTTGCTTCTTGGCGCGGAGGATTTGCCGCCCAACTTGGGTGGTGATAGGATGATGGGAACCGGAAACCCCGTCGTATCGTATAATCTACGGTTTACGCGAGAAGAAGGATGGATTTCTATAGGCCGGGTTTGGAGGGGGGTTATGCGATAGCTACTATCATAGACTCGGGAGTTGATGGGTTAATCGGTACTCGAAGCCTATTTTTATCTTCCAAACGCCAGATCAGTGTAACATTTTCCGCGATCCTTTCTCTTGAGATGCCCTAAACTAGTAAATTCCCCAGTTCACGAGAATGACACTTTGATAATATACACACTATTCCCCGTCCCTTGCGTACCCTAAGTAGTAGAGTTGTGTAATTGACGATGATTCTTCAGCATCACAAACATCAGATACGCATCGTCAGCTTCATCATAGTCTTCATCATCATCCTCATTCCCGTAGAAGTATCTATCCCATGCGGCTCGCATCAACTCTTCTGGAATCACAGTCTGAGGTCGCTTATCTAAAATCAGCGCCATATTAGATAATATCGCGCCCTCCGCCCTGCGGTTGGCCGTCGCTTTCAGCACCGCTTCCGTAATAGGGACGTTTTGGTCATGCTCTAGAAGAGCCTCCATTCTCTTTGGACAGTCTTGAGCGACCGCGATGACAAAATCTTCCGTAATTTGGAAATCCTTGTCCCACTCGAGCAAGAACTTAAACATCTCCTCCGTATAGTCCTCGTTTTGTGCCGCAATGCCGAGAATGTCTCTGACGTCGAGACCGTCTTGGTATTCCAATAAAATCTTGGTTACCCATCTATATTCATCGTCCATTTGAACTGATAGTTTCAACATATCCTTTGTGACGCCGATGCCAGCCCTATCTAGCAATTTATTGAAGTTGAAACTACGAATGCCTGGTTTTCCATATGACCACAAATAAGTATTCTCAATCGCGGCCATGATGACAGCTTTGGTAACCGGACATTTTTTATCGTAGTTCAGCAGGAATGTGAATGTCCTTCCATCACGTAATCCCGTGGCTGCTAGCCTGAGGACTTCTTCTGTGATAGTGGACTTTTCCAGGAATGCGCCGTTGTCGCCACTGATCCATAAATTTGAGAGCTTCTGATTTTTGCGAGCAAGAGCTATCTTAAGCGCAGATTCGGTTATTTTGATGTTTGGATTGCGTTCTAGCAACAGTTTGAAAGTCTCCGCGGCATGCGTCCCCGGATTATCAGCCAAAGCTTCTATGATGCTAGTTCCAATCATCGCATCTTTGTCGTAATCCAGTAACATCTTGATGAGTTCCGTACTGAAGACCTTGTTTCTAACTGCAGCTGCTAAGATAGTATCGCCAACTACTAGATCTGGTATTTTGGCTAACAGTAATGCAATAAGTTTGCTTCCAATACTTTCATTGCTAGCTGCAGCTGCCACGACTGGCGGTGTAATTTGGGTCCGGTTCACATGTCGCGTAAAAAAGTTGATTATCTTGCTCCCCCGGCAGAATATTCCTTTGCTGAGCCCGGCATACAGGCTTAACCATCTTTCCTTGACAGAGCTTTCTGCTGCAGCCACCAGAAACTCTTCACTGAAAAGAATTCCGGGGTTGTAGATGAGTAGCTCTTCGACCCATCCATCGTAATCATCATGGGAGAGGAGAGAATATAAAATAAGAGTTTCGGAGATAGGAATTTCTGACTGGCGCCTAAGGAGGTCAATGAGCTCTTTTGATGGCCACCCACTCTTTACCGCAGAAAACAGCACCGCCTCCGTGATATTGACGCTCGTCCCCTGGGACTTGAAGAGGCACTCAAAATTGATATGGCCGTTACGTCTGTTTGAAGCAATAGCACATAGTATCTCTTCCGTGAGGTTTATTTTACCCTCAACAGCCCGAAAGACGCGATAAAAAAGCGTGTGGTCCGCCCGCTCGTTTGACGCAGTAACACATAGAATCTTTTCCGTAATATTAACTCTGTCCCCTAGAGCCTCAAAGAGGTACTCAAAAATCTCCAGGCCATTGACATCGTTTTCACCAACGGCACAGAGGATTTCTTCTGGAAGTTTGATGTTTTCTTTAGTAGGTTCCACTAGAAACTTCATGACCCTGTATCCACCAGGTGCATTATTTCGAGCCGCACTAAGGAGGAGGCACATTGTCTCTTCATAGTAATTTGGGTCGAGCTTAACGAGCTCCTCAATTTCGGGTGGTTTGTCTGCATGAGTAACCAAATGCATTAGCATCTTGCTGGAATGCCCCATCGCCCCTTCGTAGGTTGCTAGATTTGCCGGGAGTTTGTTAAAGTGGTTCTTTAACTCCTCTAGGGCTTCAATCCCAAATAGCTTATTTTTTGTGGCAAGTTTCGTCATGTCTGGTGTGATATCCCTATTATCGTACTTCTGCAAAATGAGTTTTATAACCCGCCCGCTGCTATGAGCTACGGCTGTTCTGACTAGCCTGGCGGTCACCTCCACTGGGTCCCCCCCGCCTAGCAAATCCCTTACCACTTCATAAGAATCGTGTTTGCAGGCGGCTTTAAGACCCCCCCTTTTTAAAAGTTGTCGTATATTACCATTGTCCGCTTGTGCCAGGGCAGGATCAAGAATATCGTTAAGGTTGTAAACGCAAGCGTCAATGAAGGCGCAACCGCGATACTCAGTGTAATAGTTAACCTCGCTTCTATTCCAACGATCTACCTTCTCAGGCTGCCTGCAGAAGAAGCTAAGTAAGTCGCGAAGTCCTTTGCCCGCCCTGTTGATAGACCCAGCGCGGGAACAATGAGAAAGGGCGTAGGAATTGATATACCCTTCTATATATGAAACGCTTTTTCGAATATACGTCGACCATAAGCAAACCTCTGCCACGAATCCATGGCATGCTTCAGAGTTGAATTCAGCGCCGCAGTACTTTGAATTCATAAGATATTCTTTGACAGAATGATGAGAGAATCTCACAATATCGATATCATCGAAAGAGATCAAATTGCTACATAGCTGAATGATCTTTTTGGAGCCAAGAGTTTCGCGTTGTTCGTTTGGTGATACGTACTCGTGGGAAAGGAGTACCGCCTCAACCAGTTCTTCTTGACTTAGATATTTTAGAGAGCATAAAACCCACTTAAGAGCGTATGTTATAAGACTGCGGGCATCTTTTCGACGCCTTTTAAGTATGCGATCATATGCTTCATTCAATTTCGCCATCGAGTCTTTGGAGTATCCATTCAGCGAAAGTCCATTTTCAAGGTTCCTCAGTTCATTCTCCACATCTTCTTCCAGTTCAAAAGGATAGCTTGGGTCAAAGAATATTTCGAATTGGAGTTCGACCCAGCGGAACCTAAGTGAGGTATTAGCAGAAGGCTTCATAACCACACTGGAAAATAGAACTGACACTCCCTGTGCATGTTGAATTAATGCACTTCTTAGCCTGTCTTTGAAACCCCTTTCAATCCATCCGGGGATTTTATTATGACCCAAATCGACCTTCGTATTAATATATTGCCTCAAGTCCCCAGAGGCCGTCTCTTCATCAATTGTCAAACATTGGGGGCTTGTAAAAACGTCCTCGATTTCTACATGAAGACGACTTGAAAAGAATAGCTTGACTTTGTTTGGGGAGTTTTCTTGAACCTTTTTAAGTGTATCCAGTACACTATCCAGTGCGGGGCATTCATCCAGCGCATCAATAACGATGATGACTTCCGAATAAGCTGAACACAATTCCGATAATAACTTGTGACTTGCATCGTTTAGTACCATTTGCCTGGCTTCACCTTTGGAATGGTATCTGTTTGAGATCAGAGGCTGAACTAGGCCATCCTCCCTCAAAATTGCGAGTTGAAGAACAAGCGAACGGAGCATCCAATCCAAAACGTGGTCTACGGTACAGTAAACGTAGACGATCTTTCGTGATTCCCGTAGAGGGTTTCCCTTGGAGAACCACTCGATAACCTCGGAGCTACCAAGTTCATCAGCAGTGCACCTTTTAAGATATAGGAGGATAATTCGGGGGAAGAGTGAGGAGGGTACTGACCTTACGGATGTTTTGCCTGTGCCAACTGCATGCCAAATATCAACACACTGATGCATTAAACTTCCAGTTGTATTCTCACTCACCACCACCGCGTAGCCAAAATATTGGTCGGGAATAATCTTTAATATCGCTCCAGGTCTTAAATTCAGGCGATTCGATGAGCCACCTGCCTATATCATCATAGTCGTGGAGTTTGCCTCTCACTCGTTCGTGATCCGCTCGATGCTTGTAAATATGAGCAGGGTCATCTGACCCCATAATCCATTTGGCAATTGGCTCTGAAAACTTTTTATTGAGTCTTGTCACATCATAGAAAGTTTGGGGATATTGCTAAACTTACCAGATTGCTTCTGTAGGATAAATTGGACGTCTCGAATGGTTGAACAGATCTTCACATAAAGGTCATCCTTTCTTGTCTTGCATTTATTTAAACCAGAGTGGTTCGTATTAACTGGTTCATGCTTCCCAATGTCAAGAGTAGCCGAGTGAGGTCCCACAATCTAGAGGCTAAGTTAATGATCATGACTTAAATTGCACCCTCGACACTTGGGCACATACCACACCAAGCGATATGCCGTAACGAAACGTGGGTAATGTTTCATAGAACGAACACACCAGCAGTGGTCTCCGGCTAATGATAGATGTTACAGCGGTAGAGAAGTCCCTTTTCAAGTCTAACAGTGCGGAACTGCCATGACTCAAAAGCTTCAGCAATGTGGTATCAGATCCTGCTAGAACAGTTAATCGAGCAAGAAATCTACCAATCCAAGAAATAGTGGAACCTTGGTGAGGCGTCCCTAGGAAGATAATGCTTGCGATATTATGGTAGATATCTTCGAAGTGCGAATCTGAGTGTGCTGAATGAGTAGCCTTGGGAAACGTAAGCGGAATACGGAAAAGCCAGACCACTCAAACTTGAACACCTACGTATTTGATGATGATCCCACCAAAGCTATGACCAATGAAGAGAATAGGGGGCGTTTTCTGTAAGAAGTGAGCTTTGACACTAATTACTCGGGGGGAGTAGGATAGACCTTCGTCTTCTGCCTGAACTCTACAAGTTTATCCAGAAACGTAAGAGCTTTCTGCGACGCTGTTGACAGCGAAGCATCCATGAACCAATCGGCATTATAAGCATAGGAGAGTATTCTGACGTTCTTGAAATCTTTCTTCAAGAAGTCATCGTGTTCTAGCCAGTTAATTCCCGCATCATGCCCTTGTGATTCTCCTGGGGCGGAGCTAGAAAGGGGTTTGTTGGCCTTCCAGCTATAATATGGATGCGCTCCCAGGCCGTGAACAGCTACTATACTTAAACTCATTGTTAGATGCCTATATATGCTAGGGTACTAATTACCCATCGATTATATTAGTGTACTTACTCCAAGTGCACTTCATCGCAATCGGCATAGACAGTAATCCTGTCCAAGTTTTCTCGCGGCTCACGGCGTGATGTAATATAACGGAAGAGATACACATATGCTCCTATAGTGCACACGGTAAGGAGAATTGTTGGTAATAGAAAAGGGTATGAAGAGGTAAGTAAATCCGGCGACATCACATGACAAGACTCTCAGGAGTGCTAATACAGAGCTAGGTGCGTTAGGTATGCATGAGGATGCAAAGCCTGGCATGGACGGAGGAAATTAAGCACATATTAGATGTTTGTTCCTCAGAAGCCAGCCGGCTTTCGGTCCCAAGTAGACCATAAGGGTTCCATTGTGGCGTCTCTAGATAATCCAATCAAACGGATAAACGTATCACATATTCATAGCTGATATATCATTCTCATGCAAGTTTATCCATCTCGCCTATTGGCTCTTCTGGAAGAGGGTGGCGGTTGTATTACTTCAGGAACTGCTATGGAGGCCCAACCATCTCGTTTGCATAGTGGTAATAGCTGCAGTTTTAAATTTGTTACCCGCGTCTCCAGCGTGGGGAAGCCTTGTTTCGAAGCTCTCAGAACTACCTACCTAACCGACAGTCAGGCGAGGAATGATACCATAGAAATATCATCTAGTAATTCGCTTCGTTCGACCACATAAAAAACAAACCTGGGATTCGAAGTTACCTCAAAAGAGGCTACAGTGTACCTAAGGTGCCTACCCTCTCCTAACACCTGTCATTATCTACAATTTAAAATATTAATGAGTGTATATGCTGGACCTAGGAATACTGAATGGGGTTCAAACCGAGCAGCACACGTTTCACTGACATATCAGACTGAGTACGGTCATAAGTTGTTTTGATAAATACCCCAAAAGGGAACGCACTATGTAACATTGGGTGTGTAGTAGCACCGGGTATCTTGTAAAATATGTATGAATCTCGCAGCCCAACCTAAAGCTGCTGCATACAGTAATCTGAGTCCTCAAACCTCATAGCTTATCGTAGGCGTGACCATCGTGCCGTATCATTTGGTTATCGACTTGAGAACGATGTAAAAAGTCAAGTTCCACCTTTATCTAACCTATCCCAATTTAACCCATCACTGCTTTTAAACGGGGAGCTCGCTTCGTTGAACTAGATGTGCTTCATGCGGCTTGCGCGGAACTTCGTTGTTAGGCACCTCGCGAGGCGCCATTGGCGTGTCTGGAGCTTCGTATCTCGGCGGCAAATCTTGCCCAGCAAGTTCGCTGGGCTGTCCGTAGGTCGGCGGACTGGATGTGGCTTGGGGAGGTAGTCCGGGTATCTGACTTGCGTCGTATTTCGCCTCTGCATTAATTTGGGCCATCCTCTCTTGTCGCATCCTCCTCTTTCGTTTGTAATACCAGAGAAATAGGCTGGAGGCTCCTACGACGAATAAAATTATAATAACGATACCGATTTTCCATCCGGTTGAGAGTGTTCGGTGAGGTCTATGCGAGTGACTTATATATTTCTTTTGAATATTCGAGTTGCTCTTGAGTGACCTAGAGTCCACCGAACGAGTCACTAGCGATTGTACTATTGGAGATGTTAGGGGTGACATGGTGTGTAAGTTGAGCTTCGGTGACAATTATATGAATTCCGAAATTTCACCAACTTATAGAAAGCACAACTGAAAATAAAAGCCTACTAAGAATTGGTAGATATAACAGCTCTTCATGATTTGAAGTCGTACTCTTGCTGTCTTGTCATGAACTCGCCTGTGGATATCGTCGATCGCCATTCGCATATAGGTGCTGCGCCTCTTTAGCGCGACGCTGGATAGCGATGATCTTAGATACAGACAACCCGCCTAGATACGCCATCATCGTTCATGAGGGTAGAAAAGAACGAAGATCCTTGATGAATCTGGTTCCCAAGCCCCTTTCAACCCGATGCGACCTCTTCCGCCTCTTGATGAGGTAAAATGGCATGTTAGTAGACGCCGCCAAGCAAATCCCGTGCCAGTCACATACGGCCATAAGAACCTAGTAGTCCAGGGACCTTTGGCCCTAACGGCTTGGAACTGTAAGTGAGGGTCATGCCAACATGTTATGACATACGAAGCGCCTTGCTCAGCCGCAGCGCAACTATTGCGGCGCAAACCCCTTGAGATATAGTTGACATCATCTATGGTCTCGCCCCTTAAAGCACGATGCTCACTCAAAAGCCGCTTTTCGGCGTTGGCCCCACTTATCGCTTGCTACGGAAAAGAAGCCTTGTTGAGATATATCGCAGGTTCCTTATGGCTACCTACCTACCAAAGCAGGTCAAATAGCTCAGCTACCTAAATAAGCAGAGGGTCATTAGAGCTCCTAGTAAACTTCAGCTCTTCAAGGATTCTTATCTATATATGAGTGAGATAGGCGAAGGTTTGGATATAGCAGCTGCTCGTCGCTTTTCTTGTAATTGGAATATATTACTCCCTTGAAGATTCTCCTTCATTCCCACTATGTACCTGTACAAGGTGCAAGCGTCGCATGACTTGCCTATCCCACATTGAACATGCATGCGGCCGACCAGATATGCAGGCTGTCTATGTTCACCACCCCAAAATGTCGTACATGGAAATCTATCTTCGATATTAGAACCCAGCAGCCTTGTTCCCTGAACATCCCCTATACCGCATATACATACCTAACGTAATATAGCTTTACAGCCCAATCTGCTCCGATATCTATCATAGCTACCTAATTATACTTCCTCTCATTCAGCGCTGTTTGCTTGTTCGTTTGTTTGTCTCAGCAGTTTTCGCTGTCTACCTTACCTACCTATCCTCCTACGCAATGAGCGGTAGTTACAGCGAGGATTCCAGCACGCCCAGCTCATTTACCGACGGCGCATGCACCGCTCGGGACGGCTTCGGCAACCGGACCAACCGCGTGACGCTGCAGGTCGGCGAGCGGCGGTTCACCACGCTGCGCGACACGCTGCTCGCGGAGAGCGCGTACTTCGCGGCGCGGCTGTCGGGCCGGTGGAGCGACGCCGACGCCGACGGCTCGTACTTTGTCGACGCGGACCCGGCCCTGTTCGAGCACGTGCTGGCGTACCTGCGCAGCGGGAACTTCCCGGTGTTCTTCGACAGCGCCGCGCTTGCCTTCGACCACGCCCGGTACGCCGCCCTGCTGGGCGAGGCGCGGTACTTGGGCGTCCGCAAGCTCGTCGACTGGATCGAGCGGAAGAAGTACCTGGACGCCGTCGAGATCACGCGGTCCGTCATCGTCGACGACGACGTCAGCAGCGCCTCCATGCACGCCTACGTGAGCGGGGCGCCGGCGGGTAGCAAGGTAGACCTCTCGACCGCGTGGGGCGTGAAGAAGGTGTATGTCTGTCCCCATGACTTCCCTTCTCATCACGGAAATCCCGCGCGATGTAGCTGTGAATTGTGGAAGAGGAAAGAGGAAGGTGGTAAATTCAAAGACGAATTAGTCCTAAGGGCCGTTGTTACTATTACTACGGCAACAATCAATCCGGACCGTTGTCTTGGCGACAGCATGGCTTTGGGGAGGATGGGTTAGGGCAAGGTGGATGGGGTTATATGGTATATGGCGTATCATATGGGATTTTACTGCTAACGGTGCATATGAGGTCGTTATGATTTGGATAGGCACCTCCTAAGGTAGGTAGCTATGAATTATGAAACATTCCGACAGCATCCAAATATCTATGTATCTCCTATGGTGATGCAAAATGAAGTACGTACTGTATTGTACAGTACAATAGTATCATGGCCCGTGCATAGCGCCCTTATATTGACTTGATGCTTAATGTTTCTCATTTAGCCTCATAAAACTCCCACGAAGTTAAGGAAACCGGCCACTCAATATATAATCGTTTCAAATAGTTTCAATTCCCTTTTATCTGCGATTGATATATCACTAAATTTCCTGTACGTTCGTTCGTTGGCCGAGTTAACATGACTAGGTCGGAAGAGGCCGAGGCTTTTTTTCACGTCGTGTACACCGCCGTACAGCAAATCCCCTATGGAAAGGTCACAACTTACGGACATATTGCGAAGCTAATTGGAACTCGTATGCCATGCCATTTAATTCTCTGTTTATTGATATTATATAATAACTAGAATTGTAGCCGAGCGACCGCGCCAAGTCGGTATCTGTCTCAAGCATCTTCCACAGGATACAGAGTCACATTTCAACCACGACAACGTTCCATGGCAGAGGGTTATCAATGCCAAGGGCATGATTTCACCCAGGTACATAATTCCATTGCCGGAGGGCCATATGAATGCTCACAACCATATAGATCACAGCCTTCGGGGGCACGAAACCAAGCAGCTGCACTACGAGCCGAGGGGGTTACAGTCACTACCAGCGCGCTCGGCGAACTAATGGTGGACTTCTCCGAATGTGGATGGTTTCCGAATGCGTTACCTTCAGAAGCTGAGGAAGATGACGACTAATACGGTGCATCCTTATGCATGAGAGTAAAATCATATCACGGCGAGATTCGTGGTTGAACTAGTAGCAGCTAATGGGCGCGTCACTGAAATGAAGCCCACTGCGGCCCTGCTTCTCTAGTCTTGAAAATCATGTCTAGATAAAGTGCCATATTAGCAGAAATCCCTAACCAAATACACAAGACAAGGGTGGGATTGACAGATATCAGATAGCGGTTGGACATAAGTGATTCCACATGTAATTCAGAACAGGTCTGTGAATTATGTGCTTTCATCATATAAGAAAAAAAGGTTGAACGAAGGAATGTAAACGTACCATAATGAGGGAATCCCAAGTAAATAATGAGTTCAAGTTGACTACGAGTCTTCGAGCTTACGCTTCTTCGAGGTAGGACCGAAGAACGAGTCCATAGTCCTCTGACGTGAGTCAAATTGAGTGCTACCAATGCCGCCTCTGGTCTTTTTCAAGCCCACGAGATGGTCAACATTGTTGGTAAACTCGACCGTTAGACATATCGTTTGCTTACGTAAGTCCGAATCATTTCCTGGAGTCACTGTATTGACAGAGGACACGGCTGCGCTTGTATAATCCGATTTCGACACGCAGCTAGTTATTTCAAGCTTGGCCTGCAAGACACCAGTGTTGCTCCACGCCGCAAATTCCGATTGCTTGTCGTGATTTCCACTTCGCATCGAAGTATCGGCTGGCTTAGGAAAGCGTTTAAGCAATGCCTTTAAGACAACACCAAGGATAATGCCATGTGCTACTATAGCGACAGTGATGTTGTCCGACACATGCTTATCGACGATTGGAGCTAGGTGGAAATCTAGAAACCGATCGACTCTGATTCTCATCGAGTCGTTAGTTTCCGAGTCCGTTTCAACTAGTCCATTAGGATTCCTGTATTTTTTGCCCTCGGATGACCCGTAGTCTTTTTCGCGTAGCTCAGGCAGCTGTGTCACTTTCAAAGACGTACAGGTATTTGAAGCACCATCGCTTAGAGAACCTCGGGTATCAGCAAGAGCTTTGGAGATGGCATCGGCTGTCTTGTAGGCCCTTCGAAGATTGGAAGTAAATATGTGCTTGATTGGGACATGAGGATCGCAGCTCTTCGCTAGATGAGCACCCAATCTATTTATTTGCAAAACACCATGGTTTGTTAAGGGGGAATCACGAGAGCCTGCACTAAAAAAAGGTTAGCTTAGCTTTCGACAGCCAGATAAAAAAAGAGGTGTTCCTTACTAGAGGCCAGCTACATTGTCAACAGACTCGCCATGTCTGATCAACAGAACGCGCATTGCGGCGCATCATCTTCCGTAGGCTTGCCAGTGAAGAGATTGTAGGTTTTGTTTTGGAGAAATTACTGGAGAAAATTTGCAGTAGAAAGCTTTTTAAGATGAAAACAAGGTGGAGCATGGAAGAATTGTTCCGGAAATACTCCGGGTTGCTCGGCCTGTTTCGGGCTCTGGCGGGGTAGGTACCTGTACGCCCATAGATACAATACATGCATTGTACTTTTAGGTACCTTAGGTAACTTTGGTAATCAGGTAAGGAGGAAAAAGGCCGTTGCTCTTACGCATCTCATTTCATTGGCATTCCTTCCAGTCACAACATCTACACACCAATGTACTGTTCTAAACATATCAGGGTCGCATGTGCACCAAAAGCCATTCAGACTCGAGGCATGTCTTAATGAATGTATTATGCGGGTTACTTATACTCGTTTCCTATCCTAGATAGAGAAAGATACGTGCCTCCAGATCGGCAACGATGGTACATCACGTCTGTGTAAACCCTCTCATGGCTACTAGCTTTGAGTAGAGCCTAGATTTAGAATGCATTCTCCTTCTGGCGCTGCTCGAAGACCTTCAAGGCCTCCTCCGCCGCTTTCACACCGGATAGAGCCATGGCACTTCATACCAATTAGCTTATGACCTTTAAATGGCTACAAGGGTGTATATATCACTTACCCGAAGGTTGGGCCCATACGGTTGGCTCCGTCGACCTCGCTAAGCTCCATACCACCTACAATCAAGCCGGGCACGATTTCTCGGGTACCCTTGACGATGGCATCTTCGGCGGTGTTCATGTCTAGCCCGCGCATGCCGCCGAGCTTCTCAATCGCCTGCATGCTGACAAGTCGCTTGACGCTGAAAGCACCGAACGGCCCGTCGTGACCAGTGGTACTGATAATCACAGGCGCGTTGATGGTGCTAGGGTCCATGCAAGATTGGTCGTCGTGATGCATCGAGACTAGAGTCCAGTTGGTAACAACACCAGCAATTCGGATATTACCAGACTCGTCACGACGGGTGATGAGATCCTCGACAGAGGTGGCATTGAAAAGCTTGACGTTGGGGAAGGCCAAAACCTTCGACAACAAGGTCGAGGTGAAGAGGGCGGCGTGCTTGACCACGACGTAAGCTCCCTCATCCTCGAACGGCACACCGAGGTCGGTCAAGAATTTATCAGCCGGCTTGCGCATAACCATAGCACTGAACAGCTGGCCGCCGAGCCAGGCACCACCACCTAGACTAGAAGTCAATTTCGGTATTCGATAAAGTACCACTTTAAAGTAAACGCACCAGGAGAGACGCTAGCCTCAATAATCGCAATCTTCAAGTCAGGACGAGCCTTGGCAAGAGTATAAGCCGTGCTAAGACCGCACGAGCCAGCACCGACGATGACAATGTCAGACTCGGCATAAGTGTCGAGATCCTTGAAGTATCGTCGATACATAGCACGAGCGACCTGCGACTCCCTGATGGGCTCGAAGGAAAACTCCTTCCACTTCGCGTCCAAGACTTGGACATCTCCATTGGTACGGAGTTTTCCATTGCCAACGGGAATGCCTCCCTTGTGTGGAAGAGTGGTAGGCTCTACAAATTCGACAGCAGATGGTGCCATTTTGATTGTTATATAGGTAAGTTTTCTAATATGTGTTAGTTGCCGCTTGAAGGGGTTAAAGGGGGAAACATCGAGAGCATGATCCTTTCGCTGGTATTATCCAGATCAAGTTTTCGGCCGTATAATCTCAGAACGAGCTCTGCGTTTTGCCCCGTCCTCCGCGCATCTCCATATCCTTCGCACAGAAATGATTTCCGGCGTGGTTATGGTTGGATACACTTATAGACGGGACGCAGAGACTCGAACACCGGCTCATGGCTCATCTCAGATTCTTTACCTAATGATGAGGGTTTTTGATCAAGTGCAGTCAATTGAACTCTTGCTGGATAACCAATTCGAGGTCATGTCCTCTGGCGGGATCGCCATCTTGACGCGTACCGAGTATCGGTCCTGGTCAAGACAAGAATTAGTATACGCCCTCGATTAAGTAACAAGCAGGGATTTGGATTCCATTACGAGGCGTACGTATGCTAGTGCAGATGAGATCTGTTTGAGTTGACGGAAGTCAGGCGAGTTGGAAAAGAAGAGAAAAACTTTCCTCTCTCATAAAATCCTGCTCAACATCTTTATACTCATCGTGAAGCGGGGTAGCTCTCGGGTAGTGTCGTCATACTAACCCTATGCAACCAAGAGTCGGCTTTGGGTTTAGATGTCCGCAGAGATATTTACCTCTCCCCATGCATTCCATCGCCGATTCTTGCCGGTCTGCGGCCATGAGATATATTAATGATTGCTACTAAGGTGGGCCCTTAGGATATTTGTGCCACTTAAACGATTGGAATACATATCTCAATAGGGCTGATCGGCCATTACGCTGGCGTCGCATTTATCTAGGTGCGATGAAAGGGGTGTAGATCTTATAGAAGTCATTGGGACGGGGATATCAGTGCTATCAACATGTAGACAGAATTCCTACCAAATTTCACATCTCCGATTGGACTGACGCCATATCTATCGAACAATGAAAGATAAACATATCCCTTTAGATATGTACTATCTTAAAAGACTCCCTAGGTACCGAAGTTGCACTATCTCATACACGATACTACGCTCATAACGAAATAGCACTATTCCCATAGGCGCCAATCGGCCTCTTTCTTTTAGCAAACAACTGTGGGCCTCCTTGCCCCCTCATCTAGGTTTGGTAAAGCTTTGAGTTATTTCTACTTTCATTAGTAAGGGCCTAGACGCCGCCCACGGAAGTCTCTATCGGTCCGGCTAAGTTTTTCGTTATGTGAAAGAGGTATGCATGGGATGATCGTTGAATGATACATACCTATGTACCTATCTAGGTTGAGTAATGTAGTAGGTTAAGTACCTATAGTATGTGAAAGCCAGCCTATCTCATATCAAAACGACACTCCCCTACTTAAAGATTATATATTCTTAAGAAATGAAATAAAGATAACTCTTTTCTATATTCACGGAGGGGTCGTTATGATAGGTGTAGCGGCTTTCCTTCTTGATAACATCTAGTAAAGAAGGTCTAACACTTACTCAAGGTGAAGGAAAGGTATACAAACATTCTCAATTCGAGTAGGCATAAGGGGAGGCGCCTAGCAAATCCTAAGCCGCATTGCCTCTTTTCTATAAGTGAAGCTATACAAGCTTTTAGAGCTATCTATCGAAACAGGTGCGTATAAGCCTGCAACGAAAGAGAGGAACAGTAACATGCGGATAAGAGGGTTTAGGGACTAAGATATAGATACCTTCCTAGTATATTACATTTGAAATAAGGCAATTAAACAGGTATACACGATAGACTCCTTAATATACTGTTTACAATGTAGGATAGGAATTTCTACGGCTAAGATCTTCACCGTTGACTTAAATGGACGCCGGGGACCTTGCTCTCCCAAGTGAACCGACGAATTAGGTACATAGGTACCTTTTTATACTAGGCAAGGGTTGAAAGCTGACCCAGGGGAAAGGATAGCAAGGATAATGAGCTCATAGGGGAAGCTCGGGCCATATCCCAGGCAGGGCTGCAGGGATTGGCAGTTCCCCTCTAGTGGGGGTTCAGTTGCTTGCACCATTCAATGTTCATCGCGCCGAAGCTTCCTAAAACGCCTTTTTTTTTTTCTGAGCCTCAAATCACCAATTCACCGTCACAACAGTAATTGCACTTACCACGGCGCGGTATTCGCTCTTCGGCCCTGCCTGAAATGCAGTATTTTTATCTCTAGGGCGCTACAAGCTCTAGGCAGTAACATTAAACCGCCGACCCCGCCTTGGACGTTTTGCAATTCTTCTTCTTCACCATTGCCTCACGCAACAACTCATCAATTCCTAAACTCTGGGAAAAGCCAACAAGCTCACGATGATGCGCGGCAACTTCATGAAGATTGGCCAGATTGGCCGAGGCAATATTGCCTCTATGACACGTTTCGCCGCTATTCCCAGAGTCAACCAACGATTCACAGCGGCGATTTCGCCTCGAGTTATGTATCGCCAACCCGTTACAGCACGCCTCTTTTCTGCGTCCTCTGTCGCCGCCCAACAGGCAGCACCCAAGGCCGATTCTTCTTCTATTACAATGGCCCAGTACCACGACTTAGCAGATGAGTATCTCGACGCCGTGCTCACCAAGTTCGAGGAGCTCCAGGACGAGCATGGAGAGATTGACGTTGAATACAGCGTAAGTTACTGCCTACCTACTTGTAGCTTAGCCACGCGACACTGGCTAATACTAATCATGTGCGCATCCAGTCTGGCGTTATGACCGTTAAGATCCCCAACGTCGGCACCTACGTCATCAACAAGCAGCCCCCGAACAAGCAGATCTGGCTCTCGTCGCCGGTTTCGGGTCCGAAGCGATACGACTACGCGGGACCTGCTGAGGGAAAGGGCGAATGGGTCTACCACCGAGACGGCTCCACTCTAACCGAACTTTTGTTGAAAGAGACGGGCGTCACGGTCGAGGTGGAATCTGATGAGTGAATGGGGTCAAATATCTTTACGACTGGTTAAGTCCGCCCTTTTTTTACCCTTTCTACGAGACAAATCCAAGACGATATGGTGTGTGTGCATTAAGGGGCCATTAAAAGACGATTATTTCACAAGGGAGTTTTCGAGCTAGGATTTGTACCATATCTTGCTTTTGCATCACGCGCCGGAGTTTGTGATATACCACTCATCACGCGTTGCATGTGCGTTTGAACTTTAGTTAACGAAGAAAAAAAAAAACAAAAGGGAGACAAATACATTGCGATTGCACTACGCATAATCTTTTTTTTTTTCTCTTCCATTCTCTTCTTTGAATTAAATCACTACCTTCTAGCTATGCAGTAAATATCAAGATTCCTATTTGAATAGGTGACAGCAAGGCATTAGGTGGAGTAAGAAACATGAAAACAATTTCCAATCTTTTCCCCCGAAGCAATTCCAACAAGATATCCCCCCCGAACCCGAGCCAGGCATGCAAAGGCCGTATCCTTTGTCCTAGCCGTCTCACCCACTCACTACCACAAGCAACCGGGGGGGCACAGGTGCTGGAGGTACCACTGGTGGGTCAGCAGGGCAGTGGAGTCGATGCCGTAGCCCTTCTCCCACTGCTTGCTGAAGATCCAGCCCGACTTGCCGCGGCCGCAGTTGATGGCGGTGCGCATGTAGAGCTCCCACATCTCGGCGTCCGGCGCGCTGTCGCGGTAGTTCACCTTGCAGTTGCACAGGTACACCGTCACGTCGCCGAGCCACTCGAGGTGGTAGCTCTTGCCCTCGACCCGCCCGCCCCGGTTGCTCCACTCAACCATCCGCTCGATCGCCCGCGCGATGGGCTCGTCCTCCAGCCTGTGGTGCGTGCAGCCCGTGTGCGACACCGGGATTATCCACTCGAAGTGGGTGTCGGTGGCGTTGTTGTTGTCGTCGTCGGGCACGGCGGGTTCGGACTGGGGCGGAGACAGGGACTGGGACGGGGACGGGGGTGGAGATGGGGATGGGGATGGGGACAGGGACAGGGACTCCTCGGGATGGGCAAGGGGACCGCTGCTGGGATCTTGCCCTGCGGACCCCGGGGACACATTCGACACCAGAGACCTGGTGTCGTTCCCTACTCCTCCTACCGCGCCCTCGATAGGCACTCTCAGGCTTAGAGCCAGAGAAGCGCTAAGGATGGCGCTTATTTGAAAGAGGATCCAGCAGCACTTCATGACTGGGCTCTTTCAAAGGTCTGATATTGGTTAGTTTCTATGTATATGTGGTGGTTCCCGAGTTTTATTGATACGTACCTAGGTAGGGTTGGGTACGAGATTAGGCGAGAAGAGCCTTTATGTCTTCGGGCTTGTAAGTAGAGCAAAGAGAAGTAATATGCCGAAGAGGCTCGCTTGGTGAAAAAATGTCGTGCGTAGAGTGAATACTAGAGTTGGTAGCCAAGTGTGTTGTAGATGTGATCTTTGAGCTGTGATTGTTCGATCGTCCTTCGAGGGAGGGAAGCCCTTCTTTTATACCCAGATCCAGACTGTCTGTCCTATATACCAGTGGTAGTAACCGTCTACCTAAACCTACCTATGTAGGGGCCTTCTTGCCGAAACAAAGATGAAATTCATCATGTAGAGACGCGTTCAGTCATAGGAGCGAAACTTAAAGTATGTTAGGTAGTTACTGCTGGGTCGAAACGTTAGATCTCAGGTGGCTGCGTACGTATGTTGCGTAAGGATTCTGAATAGAGGCATCCACGTGCAGGACAAACAGCCTGCCGGTCTGTATTACTAGTTCCTCGCGAAACAGTTTGGTTGTTTCTCTACCATTTAATACCACCCCGTGACACTTTCCGATGATGCAATCTCTGATAGAATTCTCACCTAACAGAAAGTCTCCTATAATAAGGGGGAAGCTCTAATCGGTGTTTTAGAAGTTTATGAGAGACTAAATACGGCTGAAGGTGCGTGCATCATGAACTTGACGGATATTCCATAAAACGCCGCTAATAAGTGCACGAGGTAAGGAGTTCTATGTCCTCGAGTGCAAACTTGCTACGGTACTTTTCCCACTTGTATCAAATCAAACCCTCAAAATGTCTCAAAACATACCACCTTAGAAATAGCTCAAACAGCTCAACCAGTTAAATCAGAATGTGGCAATGTATTGTAGCAAGTTCGCACTTGAGGACAGAGATAGTCTTTATAAGCTTTTGCCTAAGACGTCGTATTCGCATTCAGTAATCATACTCTTGGTTGCCTCACTCAACGTGTAATGGTAATATCCTAGAAGCTCATCGCACTTCATATTTCTAATAGTTGTTGCAAGTGAACCTCATCACAATTAATTGATAGAGCAAAATTTGGAATTTCAAGGTATGAATGACGTGATATTCTTTTTCTGCGGGCACGAATCTGGTTAACGGCTTACATGCGCGCGTATAAACGCGATTATACGGATCGGATGGTCGCAAAGGCGCCGACCATCCGAGGATTCAATGTAACCCGAGCCAATATACTGCGAAAAAGGCCGGCCCATGTGACCTCGCGTCTTTCTTCGCACCATCGGCCTTTGATATACCCTACCCAGTTGTATACTCCTTCCCCTATTTTTCTTCATGATTCCAATTTATGTCGGCGTGCGGCATAGAGCGAGATTGGTTAACTTATGTAAAGGGGTAGGGTAAACTACTTATAAATAATATTGTCTTCTCGTGGAACTACCATGTAGAGATTGCTATAGTATCAAGTTTAATAGTAGCTATGTGTATAGCCCCAAATATTTATAACTCAGTATCTCAACTCATCCCTTACACCATGGCACAAAAGCACCCAGTCATTTACTACGGGACGTCAACATTTGGCTCATCCCACGTGCCCGCGCTACAAGATGAAACGAATGTCTCCAAGTTCCTCGATGCCTTGCAAGAGGGTGGTATATCCCAAATTGACACAGCCGCCCGGTATCCTCCCGACAACCATGGCGCCTCGGAGCGGATGCTTGGGCGAGTAAAAGCAGCCTCCAAAGGCTTCACAATCAACACGAAGGTGCTATTCGCTGGCCAGAGTAGTGACGGCACTCTCAGCAAAGAGGCTGTGCGAAAGAGCGTTGAGAACAGCTTGAAAACCCTAGGCGTTGAGAAGTTGGGGATCCTTTATGCCCATACTTCTGACTATGCCACCCCATTGGAGGAGCAGGCAGCAGCCCTGAATGAGCAGTGCCAGAAAGGCTTTTGCGAAAAGGTGGGCGAGGGACTAAATCATGTTACCTACCTTGTTTTCTATTTTTCTAACTAATCAACCTCAGATCGGTATCTCGAACTTCCCACTCGACATGCTAAAGTCCTTCGTGGAAATCTGCGAAAGGGAAGGCTATGTCAAGCCGTCAGTGTACCAGGGGCAATACAATCTGATCTGCCGGGGACCCGAGAAGGACCTCCTCCCGTTCCTCCGCCAGCACAACATGACGTTCAACGCGTACTCGCCCCTCGGCGGCGGCTTCCTTACTGGCAAGCTGACCCTGGGAACGGCGGAGGGGACGCGTCTGGCGAGCGCGTACGGAGCGCACTTTGCGCGGTGGTACGACAAGCCCGAGTTCCACGACGCCGTGAGGAAGCTCCTCGAGGCGATCGAGCCGCTCGGCATCAAACCCTCCGAGGCCGCGCTGCTCTGGCTCGCGTACCATTCCGATCTCGGGGAGAAAGATGGGATTATCTTGGGAGCGACGAAGGTCGAGCAGCTCAGGCAGAATATCGAGGATATCGGTAAGGGCCCGCTGCCGAGCGAGATCGTGCAGGTTATTGGCAAGATTGGCGAGACTATTAATGCGTTGGGCGGGGGTGACTTTGAGGTGAGACCTACGGAGCTACCGCCAAGGTAAATTGGTTGACAGTTGGACCTTTTGCAGTCGTTTCATATTAGCCGAAGCAGCTAAAAAAGATATGTTTCACTTTTTTAAAGATTTTTCCACTTCTTTGGCACTATTTCGCTAGGTACATTAGTTAGATGTGAGAGCTTTGAGTCGTCGTCAGCTTCTCCTTTCATGCCCCTATTTATCAACTTCAAACCTACTGTCGATATCCAAACGGGCCCGTCTGCATTGTTAAAGAAGTTGACATTACCAGAGTTTGGCACATTCATACTGTATGAGCTGGCAATACTTAAGTGGATAATGAAATTAATTCTAACTAGGAAAAGTAGTCGTATCAGATAATCAACTGGCATTCTTCATCCTTCACTAATTGCTACTGAATACGATCATAGCAACAGACTTTGGCAACACAACTCTGACTATACATCCTTGGCGACAGGAGTGGCAGTAGCAACGCTTTCTGTCGTCTTCCTGGCATGTATTTTCAACATGGACAATATCACCATCGACATTTCTTCGCTAGGTGCCACTGGAAAGTCCTGGGATTCGTATTCTTGCCACATTTGTTTCGTACGGGGAGATTCGCCGTCTTTGTATTGTATACTAAAAGGGGTACTTATGTTAGAACTAATGGTGTTTTAACTAATCTGAGGCAAAGGGGGAGGGGTTTTAATTACTCTGATTGACTAAAAGTCCCGTCGTCAGCGGGGGCGATAAACAAGGTAGGCCGCGCAATGTCGGCGACGACCTGTTTAATAGGGGCGCAGGCGAAGGCGTCAAATACTATGGATTCCTCGTCGACTTCTGCGAAGCCGCCGGCGCCGAACTGTCCCACCACTTCGAACCCGTTCTCCTTTAAGATTTCTGTCGTTTCGTCAACGTATTCAGGGTCTTGGGTTAGTATGCGCACCGCGTCCCCAGTAATAGAGCGGATCTCGTTCGCTACGGACAGGATCATCGAGTACTGCATTACTCTACTTGCCATAAGTGCTGCCTCGGTCTGCTGCCAGTCTGGTCCATGGCCCAGTCTCCACCATTCGGGTGGGTGCCGACATATATCGCCAATACCAAAGCAAACGATGTTAGAAATCTTCCGTCCATACAAGAGTTTTCGAATTAGCGGCTTGAAAGAGTCGCAGGTGATACTGTTATCCCAAAGTCTTTTATTTTCCGCGAAAAGGGACCTCGAGTTCTCAATAAGCCCCCTACTATCCAATGCGGCTCGATTCTCCCACTGGATAAGATATGAGCAAGAGTAGGTTTCGGGGTCTTCACCATCATCGGCATATACTAGTCTCCAATACTGTTTGAATAGGACAGTTGGGAGCCTAGAAGGTCATATAGCCAGTTAGTTAGCTCTTAATGCCATACAAATAGCTATGCTGTTGAACTGTGCGTTATGTCTCACCAACTTGGCCGCCCTACTCCGAACATAGGGTTTTCGATATGAATTATACTACCATCTACACGTCGGATAGTAAATTTCTCGAGGGTGCGAAACTGCGACAATTGCTTCTCAATGTCTGCGAGGTCACGTTTCCGCCAGAGCTTTACTCCGGAGAGATACAAGTCTTCCATATACTGGCTACTTGCTTTCCATTCCGAGCAATCGTCCGTTAGTAGCAGCGTCGACGGTTGCTTCTCATTGTCCTGCGCGTGTTCCGACATATTAGATAGACTATTGCTTCAAGATATTACTAATGTGTACCTAGTAGATTCTATGAAACGAATGCAATGATTGGCAATACTTTTTCGCATCAGTCCTTCAGGATACATAACAATCTATATATAAGAAGCTCTCTTTATGGCATTGTCTCATCTCGCAGTAGACATAAGTAATACATCGCAGACTTTCAATTACCCTATACATTAGGCTCCATGACAGCATTTGAAGTGAACAAGTCATCACTTTTGACTACTCATTTGCTGGCTTGTATCAAATGTTGGCCATTGCCAGACAATTTGTCTATGAGCCGGATAAGCCCTGTCTACCGTAATAGGCCAAATTCATCCGGTCCATCCCCATTTACACTAAGACATAGCCATGTCACTCTGTGATATCTTCACCAATAAACCTAATAAAATTGACCATTCTGTTTAACTCTATAAAGAAATGAATAAATTAGACTTGATACATATAACCCTATTTAATATAATTGTTAATGAAGAATCTATTACAGTTGAACGCTGACTGTAGTGGGCTTCTGAGAATTTCCTACGTGAAAAAATTAGGAATCCTTCAAAATCAATTGGAGCCAACTTTCAAGTACAATAACCTTTTCCACATTAATGATAGAAAGAGAAGCTATATAGATGATTTCATTAAGTTAATTCCCTATGAAATGAAACAGGTCGCTCAATCCTCAGAAGTTTACTTGTAAACATATCGCAGAATGACAAAGTAGCAAAATGGACGTTTTTCTTTTCTTTTCTTTTTTTTGTGGGAATTTGAAAGTGGACAAGTGAAGAAGATTAAAAACTAAATTAACTGATTGGATGCTGTATACTGTATAGGCCAATGACCTATGCACTGTCTTTCTCAAAAAGAGCGTGTTTCAAGGACATGGCTATCTCGTGTTATAGAATCTCCAAGTCTGCCCTATAATCTGCCTCGCTGCTGTGTTGTAAAATATCAATCAGAGTCTGGTCCTTAGCACTGCCCCCTTATTTTCGCGTTGCGCGAATCGCCAACAGGCCTATCATAATGCGGAGTTAAAAGCACAGAAACATTCTCGTTATCCTGTAGATTACTCTATCTTGGCATGGCAGTCGGAGCTATGCATACTGATGCTATTTCATTTTGTTCTATGTGAGATATCTCGCCTGGAGTCATAACCGTGCCCATGGGGAGATACAGCATATGATACTACGGTAGCGAACACGTTGGCTAAGCCCCCACAACCTCCAATCAGCCAATATATAACACCGTTGAAACAGGTCAACTGCGACTGGGGTGCTAGCCTAAGGATAGGTTGAATTACTCCCTGCTTAAAGTACTGAGTACTGTTGATGGAGATGATGGTGGGTAGGAGATTTGGGCTTGCTGAAGTAAAGTATAACCGGATGAAGACTATCTTCGAGGTAACTTAGGTAGTAGAATATTTATTTAAAGCTGACTTGCATACGAAGTTCTCACATGAAGTAAGAGGTAGTAACTACGGCTAATCGGAACCTTATGTTACGGGGTATTCGTTACCAACAGTGTGATCCCCGCTTTTACCCGCGTTCTATGCATCGGCTCTGCAGTTGTGGGGATATGTAACATCCATGTTACTGCATCCGGTGCATACAAGTCATACATAGTGTTGTACCAAGGTGTATGGGGCTTAGGCTTACTTACATAAATTAAATTGTAGAGGCTTTGAATTTTGCATATAGGTACCTCACATCCTACGTAGCAATACAAGTTGAGGGAATAACAAAAAGTGCAATTATATGATGTCCTTCATAGAAAAGATTAAGGTACTTACCTGGTAAAGAAGCTATTGGCCAGGTTTCAGTCCCCAGCTGAGTTAGATATATTAAAGACCTTATACAGATAGTAACTGAGCTATCACCAAGGTTCTTCCCGTTTTTACTCTGATGAGTACATTATCAAATATTATGTAGGTACCTAGGTAGATACCTATAGCTTTCCTATCATTTCTTGAAGGCATTGTCGTAACGGGTCTGCCATGCAGCTAATTGGCGTTCCATAGAAACTTTTGATCTTTTACCAGACTCTCCAGTAACGAAGAACCTTTCCATTGCGTCTATCTCCTTTGTAAACGCTTCGATTCTATCTTGACTAGCCAAGTCTTGATCGGATGAGCATTGGGATGAGCTTGCAATGTTAGTAGGTAAAATACCGCATTGGTTATGGACTAGGTATTACCTTGGCTCATTTGAGTAGTAGGAAGCACGGTCAAGCAAAGGGAGGACATTATGTAACAGAGTGGTTGAAGATGACGGGGCCATTTATTATTATCAAATGTGAGGCAATAGATACGAAGGAAAATAAGCCAATGTAGGTAGATGGTGTATCACAAGTGTGCGGGTGAGCTTCTATGAGTATATAGATGTATGAGTAAGTACTATGTAGGTAGGTAGGTAGGTAGGTGCAGAGTGCGATGTCTGCATATATGCGCACATGCGGGTGTAGAAACGCAATTGGGAGCTCTTGAAGTACGAATGAGCTATTTTGAAGTAAGAAAGTGACGGTGCTGACGTTGGTATAGCGAATATCTAAATTTTTCTTCTATACTGTCGCAATCGCGGGCTCCAGCTTATTTTATTATATTCTTGGACGTAATCACAACCATGATCGGACGCCCTGTCAAGCCTTGTAGAATAGCGATATAGGGTGGATGTCGCATTAATAGGGAGAAGTAGAAAAAGTTTAGAGTCATATACTTATTTGCTCGATTACTCCACGATTCTGACACGATAAGAGCTCCGATCGAATGGAGGTGGTAGAGCTACGGTCGATTCCAGCACGGAAGTACTCGGACGCGGAGTGGCGAATGTTGAATGAAATTTGGCGGAAGAGAGGCGTCTGAAGTTGAAAAAATACTGGTACCTAGTAAGCTGACTTGATTGGCAGTTGACGGATAGGAAAGCAGGTATAGCAGGGGTGAAGTAAGACAAAGCTTGCCAGAATAACCAGTGGACAGTAATTGTGAATTAGCACCCCGAAAAACAAAAGGACGTGAGTAAACTAGGAATAGGTAATAGAGATTAGACATTCAAGAATGTAACATAATAGGGTAAAGACATGCTATCCAAGTTAGATAGGCTTGTAGATAATGGAGGCACTGCTGCAAGCAGAAAATGTGTTATTTTGTCGGCCTCCTAATCTGCTTCACCACGTATCACGAATAGGGAGTCAACGGATACTGATTCCTCGCACACGTCAAGTTGTAAGGCAGGGTAAGATGTAAGTAAGGTATCTTTAAATAATCACGTAGAATACATACTACTAAAAATCCTTGCTTCCGCCGAACCAAGATGGGTTGAGTTGCCAAGCCGGGCTGTGGAGAGAAAAGAAAGCTTGTAAAGTCTGCACTTTGATTGAGGAGTACCAGTTGGCCATACTATTATGTATGGACTTACAAGCTTATGAGAACGACGGAGCGGGAACCCCATGGATAGGGCAACATGGGGTTTTGTTTCATGTAAGTGTTCTTCTCGTCTAAGCTCGAGTCGGCCTTGTCGAATTTGCCGACTTTAGGTGTCAATAACAGGGTGGGCCATGGCCTGTAATTCACACTGCACGTAGTCCTTAACGATTCCCCGCTGTGATGGAGGCCGATCGATCAGGTATTTCGATGGAGAGAGAAGAAAAAAAAAAAGTTGCACTTTTGCTTCCATGTCATGTTGCCTGACCATGTAACAGGAGCGCGACCCGTGTATTATTATAGTACTATGGTGGTGGATTACATGTGACGGGAGGAAAGAATCTGGAAAAGGAAGATGGTCTGGCTTTATTGCCTTTTCTACACTTCTTCTGTTGTCAGGTCCCTAATGCAACCCCCTACTAGCGCTAAAGGTTCTTGCACAGCCCCTCGTATGCGGATGTTAGTTTGTTATGTAGCGGGTGCTCCCTATTTCAGCCACAATGTAAGACCCAATCATCATAGCCACAGCCTGCAACCATTTTCACGGCCCGCTGCGGTGAGTTGGTTTGCCTCCCTCTTCTTATCTGCACACTCTCTTACACGAAACCTATCAATTCCCACCTTTTTACCTCAAGGTATTCTAGAGGTCTAGACTTTAGACACTGCACGAGCAACTAGAAAGATGTCAACTTTTCTACTCTTCTACATGTTGTAATTTGTTGGTAACTTAGTGACCCTATGAATCTATCTATTTTTTATTATTATTTTTTTTTTTCGCTCTTCGAAGAAAAGAAAGAAAAAGAGAATTCTAACCCTATCTCGAGTCTCTTCTAACTGACGTCGTTTTCCCCGAGGTGTAAATGGAACCGCTCCGTCATGAACCTTTGCAGGGGTTAAGAGGAGAGTACCTCTGCTGCTAACACATTTTCTGGGCCTTTTCGGTTTAGGAATCGCCCAGCCTACCTCAAATCCTTGCTTCTCTACCCCTCCCCCTCTCCTTCCCGCCTAGGAGAGAGCCTGCTTGAATGCCTTGTAGGTCATCGCCGTGAAAGAAGCTCGCTCATTGGTTTGGCGGCCGGTATTCCCGTACCGTCGTCACCAACGGGATCGTACAGGGGATGCAGCCGCTACAGGTACCAAGTATGCACTTTTGATTTAACCTTACTCTCTCATCCTGTCATCGACCAACTCATGTACCAACTTGTCAGTCCCTATAAGAGACCCCACTCGCCCCCTTGAGCCGCGAGCCTTGTTCACGATGTTTGTATTTCCCTTATTAACATTCCCTCTCCCTATCGGGGACTGTTCCTTTTCCTATATTCCTTAGTTCACTTCTCGGAACAGTCTCCCTTTAGTTAGGTACCTAGACTATTCCTTTAACTTTCTTGCAAACGGGTGTTGTCTTAGTCGTCGCGATGAATTCGGCGTCACCTACTACGAGTACCTCCACAAACAGAGGTGGCCGCCCTAAGGATTGGACCGACCCCAGGGCTCGGAGACTCGTGCGACTATATATCTATACGAGGTTACCCTTCGAGCTTATATTAAAACTCCTAGAAGAAGGCGTCTGGAAACCTGGGTATGTTTAGCTTGTCTGCTCTTATATACTAGTCGAATCGCGTTGCTTACTTTACTATCTTATAGCAAGGTACGTTCGAAGAACACTTTACTTTCGATGTGATGTCTCCTTTGTAGCGTTTATTTAATGTGCTACCGCACCATATCTCCTACAATCTACCGAGTGTCCTCCTGCAACATTTCTTAGTTCTCAAGTTATAATACTTCGTTGAACCCATTAAACTCTTTTTATTGCTTCACGATATTAATAACTTCGTCTAGGATGCTGCCAATAAGGTCAAGAATTCGCTCCTCGGAAATGATCCTAGGTGGATAAGACCCAAGGATGAGGATGACGAGAGAAGACGTATCGCAGGCCTTAAAAACAGCCGACGCGGGACAAGGTTTCGCCAGAGAGCATCATCATCGCACTTTGCCAATGAACATCTAACAGTATGTGGTTCTAGCTGGCATGATGATGACAGTTTGACTCTTGCTCAATCCAACCAAACTTCCTTCGAATATATTAAACAGGAGCCGAGTCGCCATAGTTCCGAAGTTGGAGTCAACATTCCAAACATTACCTATCATGATAGTTATGACAGTCATGCTGCACTACAGTTCTCTTGGTCTCTCAATAACTCGAACACATCTCGCCGGGACACCAATCTGACTAATTCTACTGAAACCAGCATGAGCAGTAGCTTTCAGGAGAAGCTTTCAACCGTGTCTCGAGACCAAGCGAAGGGTGCTTGGCGTGTCTTGAAACGATATACCTTCCCCCAGAATCTCGATATCAACCGAGGGAATGCTTTTTCTCCGGTGCTTTCCCCTGGGCCGTCAGGTTTTCCTATGCACGATCCGTTTAGCTTAAGGCACGCACTTCCCGGAGACTTCTTGAATACGGATTTATTCAACGGAGAAACCAAATGCGTGGCTGGATCTCCTTCTCACGAGACCGAGACCTGTTGGTGCCGGATCGTTAATGAGCTGAGACCGCCGTATGAAACATGGTCAATCAATACTAATCATCCTACTATCTACGACATTTATTCTAACAACCTACATGAAATCCGAGACCCGTTTGGCAACACGGTATTCCATTGGCTCGCCAACGCGATTGGAGACGGAAATTATTTCCTCGATCTCATCACTCAAGCACTAAGCCAGAACTTGCAACTAATTCACGCGACGAACACAGCTGGGCAGACATTTCTTCATCTTCTTCATAACTCTTGGTTTGAAGACGAAATACTATTGGAGCGACTCCTCAACATGCTTAGGGACGCTGACTTCAACATTTTGGCAACCGATGTTTACGGTCGTAGCTTTTTCCATTTACTACAGAACAGGAAGAAGGGCTCTATTCGAATACCGGTTCACTTATTTAATCGGGCATTACTTCAGAGGCGGGATGCATTTGGTGTTAAGCCAATGGACTCTCAGGCACAACAGCCGGAACCACCTACGGCCCAAGGCGTACCCCGTGTGAACCCCTTAAATATAACGAGTACGAGTAATGCGGAGCTTTTGCCAGGATTTCTCGAAATTCCCTCCGACCGCGGGGACGATGCTCAAATTCGAATGCAAGCTGAACTTGTACGAATAGTTGTCGACGCTATTAAGGTCGATCCGGTCAACTCGACTAATCAGAACTCTTTGTCGGAAGATACGCACGGGCGCAATGCGCTTCACGCTCTTGCCGAAGTCGAGCTCGACATTGACCGGGTCCAACATCCCACTCATGATAACCAACGACACAAGAAAAGGAAATTCAAGGAGGAGGAAGGGGAACCACGGCCTGACAGCAGCCATAGTAGCAAAAGATTGGAATTTCTTGAAGGTATTATCGCTTCCTGTGTCGATGTTAACCATTATGACAATCGGGGGCAAACTCCATTAATGGCTTTCATCGCGCTAAGACCAGAGGACTCGAGATCGGACAAAGAAGATATGGAACGGTTCATTCGGAAACTAGTCGAGGCGGGTGCCAATCTTGAGCAGCGCAATCGCGAAGGCAAAACTGCCCTCCACGTCGCTGCTTGCTCCGGAAAAAAGGTTGCCCTAAAGGAACTACTTCAACTGGGAGCCAATCCCTACGTTCGTGACGCATGTGGCTTGAGCGTTCTCGCCGCCATTGACGAGATATGGTTCCATACCGAAAAAAATGGCGCCCTCACAGCTCAACTAGAAGCATGTCGAGGTGTGTTTACCAGTCTTGTGCAGCCGGACGCCCAGGAGCCCAGCGTTGTACAGGAATGGGGAGTGAGGAGACCAACACCTAGATTATGACAAAAACCAACTAGCTACCGCAAGCCTTAGGAATGAGGCATTTCTGTGGGATTACGAGTGGAGTTACGAGTGGAAGTACGAGAGACGATGTACAACTACTCATTGCAGTATGGCGGCGATTGCATTTTCGTAAAGGAGTCTTTTCAGGTCTTGATAGATACCCTTGTATTTTTTAACGGAGTTTTGGGGACGGTGAGGTATTGTACAATTCGCCTTTGATAGGCTAGAATAAGGCGGTCGGTCGGATTAGGTACATAGAATAAAGAGAAAGAAAAAATTTTGCTCTGCTGTGTAGCCCAGAAGTGCAATTGATCATGTCTACGCCACTGGGCTATGGTTAACTCTCTTCAGTCTAATAAGTACCTCCAAGTAAGACGAAAGAAAGGTACTCCAGAAAGCTGGATAATAGGTACCCGCGTACCTGGGCTCCCTCTCGATTTCCTTTTTAGGCATGTGGGGCACCTAAGGCGGCGTCACCTATTGGTCTCTCTATCTAGCCGGAGGTTAGGAAGTGCTCATCAACCGCATCCTTTGATATGCATACTGTACATAATGATTTAGGTTGTCCCTTGAGGTATGTCACTGGATCCAAATTCGGAATTGAAAAGCCAGTAGGTAAGAGGTCTAGGTTAGTTTCTTTCACCAATATGCATCATCCACAGGTTTCTCGTCTCAAGACTCACTCACTTAGTGTTGTCACTTATCCTTTCTATCTAAGGGGGTAATATATATGTACATGCATGTATTAATTGACAATGAGCATTTTTACTGCTCTAGCTAATAATGCTCTGGTATCGTTCTAGACGTAGCAGCAGCCACGGCAGACGTAAAATATGAGACTATGTAGATAAGAGGCGAGAAGTCTTTAGACTACTGGCAGGTTCCTAGCCTCTAGGCACCTAGGTAAGTGTGTATTTACTTAATAAAGAGTAATACCAGCGAAGTACCGCCAATGCGACATCACGAGCATGTAAATGATCTTGTCGTACACGGTGTCGTGGGGCATCAACTCGAAGCCCGGCGGGCCCCCGCGCTCTGGGAACGCGGCCGCCAGCTTCGCGCTTTGCTCGTCTTCCAGCCGGTACCGCTCCAGGTCGAGGTACGGCTGGCCCGGCTGCGGGGGGCCGAGGAGCTCCTCGAGGCTACGCGCCCGGTACCGCTCTTCCCGCCGCCGCTCCGCGCGCTCGTCCACGAACACCGGCTCGCAGGGCTTCCGCGGCTCCATCCAGTACACCGGGGGCGGTTTCTCGGCTGCTTTGGTGGTGGCTTTTTCTTGGGGTTCTGAGGCTGGCTTGCTTGCCCCATCTCCCACAGAGTGGGTTTCTTTTTCCGGTTGCTCTTCGTCCGCCGGCACCGGTTCTTCTTCTTCTTCCTCGTCTTCCTCGTCTTCCTCGTAGCCCTCGCCCAGCTTATCGAGTTCTTGGCGGTCGGCTTCGTCCCTGATCCATGCGTCGAGCTGATCCCGCAGAGTCCACCACCGGTCGATGCTCTCGTTCCTGGAGTCGACGTACCGCATCAGCCAGACCTTCCTCGAGCCTATCGTACGGGGGTTCTTGATGGCCTTCTCGTCGGCGGCGTTCCATGCCTGCTCGTGTAGAATCCAGTCGTCGAGACGATCCCTCAGGGCCTGACGCATTCGATTAGCAGACGGAGCCGGGTCTGAGATTAGTAGTAATTTCATGTACAGCGTCCGGACGAATTTCAGGGCGAAAGCTGCTACTCTGGCTTCCTTCAACTTTACAGCGCTGGTAACCATGTCGCTCTTTTTGTGTATCTCTGCTCGCAGGCGCGGGATTTCGTTGTCCATTTGTCGGAGGAGCTGGTTCCGTTGCTCCTGGCTTACTGGAGGTTCCTCCGGTCGGAAGAGGTTTAGTCGATACTGCCTCAGTACCTTACTGAACTCGGGTTTGTAGGCAATTAAAGTTTCGTCCCGGTTCTCGACGGTGGGATTAAGAAGTCTTTCGATATCGGGCCGCTCGGTTATGTCCAAAAAGGTCGCGGTGCTATGAATGTCTTGGAAGTCGGCTTCGACATTGTCCGTGGTTATGGTGTAGTTATCGCTGATGCGTGGCCGCTTGGGAGCCCGTTGAATTGGCATAACTGGTGCGGGTCGTTTTTTGGACTTTCTTGTGGACTGTTTGGGCTCTGTGGGCTTCTTTGGCTCTTGGGGCTTCTTTAGCTCTTGGGGCTCTTTGTATGCCTTGGCTCTTTTTATCCTCTCTTCTTGCTCAGGAGTAAGCGGGCCGCCAATCTTGCGCCTAAGTTCCAATACTCCCGGTCGTTGGCCTAACCCATACAGCCACTCGTCTGATCCGTATGGGAAATCTATATATGTAGGACGGGCACCTTCGCGGAACAGTTCTTCTTGTATATCTATAGATACCATAGGCATCCGAAGACCTAGCAACGCCTGATCAAGGATTTCTTGTGAATACAACATGAGTGTCCGGCGATCTTGGTCATTGCGAAGACGTCTATCTTCCAGCTTCATAAAGTCGTCGTATGCCCTGACGAACCTCCCATGGGCGGGTAGCGTATCTCCTTCCCATGATTGAGCAGGCGGGGGTGCAATGTCCCCGAGTAAAAATGATACTCTCGTAATGTGTCTCGAGATACGCTTGTCGTAAGAGGTCCACCCGTGGGAGCAGAAGTCTTCGAGGCGAGCCCATAACTTGTAATGGAAGTCCTTGAACTTCAGCAGCTCTTCGGCATTATCCCTTACAAACTCGTGGCACGTCTCAAGAAACGTGACTTCTCTAGCAAAAAGATCCTTCCCGTTCTTGCCACCTCCGTTGTGTGCTTCCAGGGCAGTCTCGCCCATAAGTTGTATTAACTGGGTGTAGAGGTGGACGAAATACGGCGCAGGATGGTGGAAACCGCTGGCTTCGTAGTCTGTGAATCCATACAATGCCACATTCTCAATCCGCTCGAATCGGGTGGCTAACGATTCTGCCGCATGACCTCCGCCGGAACCTGTGGGAGAACCAGCGGAAGCACCAGCGAAAGAGCCCATGGGAGTAGAACCCGTCGCGGGCGTCGCAGATTTTGAGCCGGCGACAAAAGACATGGCTGGACCTGGTTGAATTCAAGGTATTACTAGATTATTTCTAATGGCAATTACTGAAAAAAAAAAAATTTCTTTTCTGCTTCTGGACAGTTTCCAGGCGTTGAGTGTTCACTCGCAGTAAAATAGGGTTAAATGGAAAAGAAAACCGAGCTGTTGGCTAGGTCCAACTCATAAATGAAAGAAGTATGTTAGCCCACAATTTTGTTGTAGGCTAACAGAAGAAAGCTGCAAACATGTTGCAAATAAAGGCCGATAGCCGCGACTTAGCTATTGATAATTTGGGGAGTTTCTGATGGGGGTTAAGCACTTGTTGCCGAATCCGTCTATCTTTGTCTTTGAAGACTTCGCACAACTTCAATGTTGTTACTTACTACCTCTTTACGGATCTTTCTATCGTGGTGGGATATTCTGTAAGCAAGGCTTTGCTTGCAAAGCATCTCTCGAGATGAAAAGCTCTCTAGTTTCCTTTTTTTGGTTTCCGATTTGAAAATATCTTTTGCATACGATTTCTAATCCTATTCCAAAACGATACAACATCTCATAGACTTAGTTTTCCTATACCTACTCCAACGTCTTTTAATTACCTATCTCGACGTTTAAATCCGGCATATAGGCGCTGCGAGAATAATAGTTGACGAAATAATGGCCGACAGCACAGTGCCCGATACAACAATACCTAGCAACCCATCTCCTAGCGGTACAGGGGGTGACAACACAGTACCTCACACACAATCTGGTGGAGAGGAAGACCCTGTTTTTGTAGCAGCTGCAGGACACAAGGGAGTGGGATGTTTTGCAGCAAGAGATATCGCGGCTGGCGAACGTATTCTTTTGGAACCGTGTACCCTTGCCGCGATAGACTATCCGGATCCTTATGAAAGAATGAATGATCTAATGGCGGCATATTTAAGACTGGATGTACAGGATAGAGAGGATATTCTGTATTTACATTCGGACAAGGATCCCCGACTACGGCACCGACATCGAGCAGCATTCGATCGTTACGGACCGCTGACAGAGGAAGAGCTTGAAGAATGCGTCACCGTCAGGCTTGTTCACTTCGCCAACTGCTTTGAGGTAGTACCTGCTCGAAGAAACTCGGACGGGACGGAGAGACACGCTAGATCCGGTGTTTTCATCAAGGCAAGCCGGTTTAATCACTCGTGTGATCCCAATTGCTGGTACTCTACCACCGCACTTGAAGGTCATTTCGTCTGCATAACATCACGAGCTATTAAAGAGGGCGAAGAGTTTACTATCAGCTATATACCTAATCATGGGACAAGAGGAAGTCGTCATGAAGCACTCCAAAAGGGCTGGAAGTTTGCATGCGGATGTTCCAAATGCGAAGGAGTTGATAGTGAATTCGACGCTGAGCTTGAGAAAGCATACGCTGCGGCATTTCCCAATGATCCCATCCCTGACCAAGAACCATTACCAAAATCTTTAGGAGAAATAAAAGCAGATGGTCGTCGCTTAGTTCAGCGTGTATTGCTGCTTGAAAAATTGGGCTGGCTAAAGGAATTATTTTTCGCGTAAGTCGTAGTCAGATTAACAATTGTGCCTATCTGACCCCCTCCCCCCTTTCTCTCTCTCTTTCTCTCTCTCTTAATGCCCCTCAATACTCACGATACTAACAATTCGTATAGCTGCGTAGATGCGGCTGAATTCTTTCATCAGTTCTATCAAGACATATTAAACACGAATGTTGAAGATGCCTTAGAGAATGTTCAAAGATCTGAATACTTTTTTAGTAACGCAATCTCCGTAGGGAGACAAATTTGGCCGGAGGACGACGTAGTATTTGCAAATATTAGGAGACACGCAAACGGGACGAGAGGGACAGGTGAGAATTTGAGACGCCATATGTCCCAGCAAGCAGAATCCTCTACGCAACAGCAGACGTAATCACTTTCGCAACTTCACTTGCCATACTACTAGATGAACGACTAACTGGGCGCCGTCTCTGGTAGAGGTAGTTCATGTATATAATTCACGTACATGTTATATAGTTCAGAGTGCATCGTTAACTACTAAAGAGTGAGATGCTGTCAATTGCGACAGAAACCAAGCCAATATATTCCTCTCAGAGGCAATATACATACTGTTAATATTTGACATTAGAATTTTTTTTCTCTTACTTCTCTGGTGATCTAGCACAAGGGGCTCTTTATCCTGAGCTTCTTCCCATATCGCCAAAAGACAATTCGCGCCGGCGGCAATACCACAGCAACACATCTGAGTGAGGCCATAGTCCAGTGCGTGCCTATGCCTTTGTACATGGGGCGAGCAGCCATAATCATTCTCCAAGCAACTAGATAGCGAACTATTGTGATATTAGCAAGTCCGATAGCAGCGTGGTCGCCGTAACTATCAATGATGTATTCGTAACTCGTGGCATAAATTGTAATCACGACCCTCCCGAAAATAAAGCAAGTACCCAGGTTGCTCCATATCGATATGTTCGACTGATCTCCCCAGCCTAATCAGAAAAGAGAAATTGGGAGTAAAAGTGCTGCCACGATTGCTGGCCACTTAAGAAACAAAGTTAGGGATGGATTGTTTGCCTCAGGTAAGTATGGGAGTCTATTAAATATATCTTGGAGATGCCGACTCTAAAAGCCTTGAAAAGGAGACGGGAAGGGAGGCAAACACAAAATTCTAAGCTACGGACCAGTCTGAATTCGGGTTTAATAGAAGAGCGTCGTGCAAGTACTCAGTTTTCCATCGCACCCAGCTGTAAAGGCTAGGCACGAAGAGTGTGAAAATGTTGCTCTAGCTGTGATGGAGGCGAAGCAAGATTCCGTAAGAGCCGTAGAAAGCCCTTATGTTTCTTTGAATATGTAGTTGAAGCCGGACAAGAACGTGAAGAAGAGAACATAAAGTAGGATGATAAATTCAGTCGGTAAAGGTCCCACACGTTTTAGTCTCTCGGCGAATGATGACGCCGGGGCATGTTCGGAGACTTAAGGTGCTTCACTTTCCAGTGAAGAAAAGGTAGGTATGTCCCTGGTAAAAAGAGAAACAAATGAGAAAGGCAAGGCTAAATATTATCAATGCTACCCATTCTGTCCACCCCCACGATCGGTTTGGATTAGGTACGATCCCTCCGCCTGCTATTGGCGTAATCATATGAGCTAGTTAGTTTGAACAGATGATGTTATAAGCTATAATTGTATAATAGTTAATGAGTGATAAAGTAGTACTTACCTGCTACATTTGCCCATGCAATAATAGCAAACGCATCTGCTCCCTTCGCAGGGCGAAATTGATCACGAACGCTTGAACCATTGATGCTGAGTGTTGCGCTGGAAAATAAACCGACGAAATAGTGACATACTACTTGGCCCCCAAATGTCGGGGCCAATACGGACGCCAAGACAAAGAATAAGTAGAGACCAAGGTTGTTGGGTTGCGGCCTGCGGTCACGGACTGCGGCCCAGCAAAGCAAAGAGAGCACCGGACCCGATGCCGAAAAGATACACTACAGCATAGTTCACTATTTTTCTAGCAAAAACCACCTATTGACATATATTGAGGTTTCAGACATGATTTATGAAGACTACCAAATGAACCAAAAGCAAATAAGAGTTTTCCAGCAGGTAGTTAGGTTAGGTTAGGTAGATATAGTTACATACTAGAAGTTAATAAGTTCTCAGCCACTTGACTAACGCCAAACTCGGCACTGGCAATTTTATTCGCCATAGACTTCGCCGGTCCAGCCCAAGCTTGGGCGAATATCAAGAACGAGAGGATAGCGATGTTCTTGCAGCGGGCCACTAGGGGCCAGTTTTCTCGGATCAAGCGGATCGTCCTCGCCCTGGGTCCGAACTATGATCTGGTCGTTACCGTGAGCCGTCGTATTACCGTCGGCCTCCTTATCTCCTAGCCCACTAAGGGAAAAGGAATCCGATCTAACCGCTTCGACATCGTTAAGGTCATATTCTTGATTGTCTTGTAGCCTCGTTTTCTCATTAGTATCTTTATCGATTTCGCGCTAGAGATCTCTTCCTATTCGATGATATTGGACGCAAGACCACATGATGATATGATATCGCTTGTCTATGCTTCAATTATAGAACCAAACCATAACGAGTTACATCCATAAACTTTTAGCAATGTAATGTTCTAAATGAGATAGTTTTCGCTAATGAGTGCGTAGCAATGATATGCTACAATTATAAGTGGCGTGCCCAATTACTCTTTTTTTTTTTTTTTTTTTTTTTTTTTTTTTTTTTTTGACATTGACGTCAAGTTATACTCTTATGAGATCTCAAGTATTAGGAAGTCAATTGAACTATTTTTTTTTTCAGAGAAGTATGTTATAGCGACGCGCATAATGCTATTTATACCGTCACTATGACTTCATCGAGATTTGAGCAGATGGTGGAGCTTTTGAACTCTCTTGGCATAGTAACCGTTTCTCATTCGCCTGACGTGAACATGTTCGTTAACGACGTTTAGTTTTCTATTATGAGGCTCAATGTTTCATGTTTTAGACGCATCCAGTTGAACAAGATACTGTTAATGCTGCGCTTATTTGAGTCTTAACCCGCTGCGTGAAGTCTTAGTTTCTTGACCCGACGATCTTGTACCTACTAACTTACTATTGAATAAGATCTATACGTCAAACGACATAAAGATTCAACTTAGTCAACGCGTGATGCCTTAACAGGTAGGTTCTCAAATCATGTAGTAATAAGGAAGTTATGCTTATACCTAGCAGACTATAGATCAACTCAGTAAAAGTCTGAAATGACATACGCCCAGTCGTATCTACTAACTTGTAAAGAGGTTAGTTATATCGTAACGAGACATAAATATCTTCTTAAATCAAGTATACACTATTGAAATGCGATGGAGCTAGCAGTTAAATAGACAAGCCCTTCCTAGAGAAAGCTAATACCTAGATCTGTCAAAAGTGAAAGGGTCTTCCCTGTTACCATGTATATCAAAGTGTGTTATGGAATCCCAGGTGGGAATGCGGGTCTAAGTTTTTAAGATAGAATTGATCAACACTAAACTTCGAAAAAGCTCATACTGGACCTAACCTGAAGCAGAGCATTCTCCCCCTCGGAAGTGGATTATGTGCAAACCCGATCTATCGGTAAAGACCTAAAGAATTAGACTCAAGAGTGGTAGCCGGGGAAATAAACGGGTCTAGGTCCGATATTGTTTCGGTTGTCTGCAGGTTGCCGCAATCCGGTGCGGGACGAAAATAGTCGCGAGAGCAGGGATCATGGTGACGGTTCGAATGGACACGTCCCCCCTAGTTAGGTTTCCATTTTCGTCAGTCGTTAAACGTGATATCGGGTGGTTTCACGGCTACCCGGAAGTAAATGGTAACGAGTGAGGAAACTCCAAATATATGCATATACCGGGGAACTCTGTACGTATATATAAGGCAAATATATTTTACCCATCGGATCCGATAGGCTTGATCTTGGTGGTGCAAGACAAGAGATCGCAGCAGACATTATGTAAGATTGTCCAACGAGGCCCTGAGAAGGAATAGCGTAAGGTATCGACGGGTGGTATGGACTATGTTGACTTGCATGAGAAGGGTAACTAGTTCGTATTGTGCGTTGGGAAACATCTGTTTTCTCGATGAACGGGGAGTATTTATTTTATTATTATTATTAAATTTTTTTTTTTTTAATCTTTTCAGACCTTCCCTCTCCATCTTTACCTAATGTTATTTGTTAGTTATCTCATACGTTCTCCAGCTTTTCCTTTTGAACTACAAGCTTGTAATTAGCTAAAACCTAAAAAAGTTAAAAAAGCCTTACGCACTTGGATGGTGGTCCTTTACCTAGACTATCTAGACTATGTGGATTTGTGTCGTTTCTCCGCCTTAGGTTCTTTTCATGTGATGGCCGCAGCCCTGCGAGGCTCCTATCTGAGATCCCTGGTTTCCATTTTCCATCCTCGCTTGTCCCGCTAGATACATACATGTAGGTTAGTACCTGTGTACCTTAGGTACCTAACCTAAGTGTACTAGTCCATATAAAAGGGGACCCGCAGTACATTATGTACCACACATACCTAGGTACATATGTACCTAACCTAAAGTTAGATGCTTAGATGAAAATCTCTCTTCTACACTACATACAACTATTTTTCTAGATCTATTTGACTACCTAAGGTACCTATTCGTTAAGCACCTACCTGCCTCCTCCCCTTACTTACAGGATATATAAAATTATATTATCGTGTCTTTGATAGTATTTACTTATTTGTATTATTAGGGCTCCAAATTCTCGTCCATCTCAATTTATCTTATTTCTTGGTCTTTCTCGTCTCGTAGGACATTCCCCTTTTTCATTAGGTAACCAACCGCAGTATTCCTAATACCGTGCGTAAAACCCACAATCACTGTTCATTTACACGGACCTGTGCACGGTCTCGGCCTGTGCCGGACAGCCGGGTTAGCGCGCTGTCTTGTGCCGGAAAACCGATCAATCCAGTCCAGGGAATTTCTTCAAACCGTCATACTTGGCATTGAAGAAAGCGACCCGTCGCATCAAGAAGACGATCAACTCTTTTCACATCCCTATCTTCCCAAAAGAAGAGTTCCAGTCGCCGGAAGATGACGAGCCATTCATTAATTCCATGATTGAATACACTCTTTACTCACTTTTCAGCTAACGCTAAAGCTACGCTGTCCACCTCGCATGATGAGCACGTCTCCGAGCGTCGAACTCACCACCGTTAGCAGCACAAGCTCCAGGCGCGACCAGGGCCAGGCCAAGAGCAGTCGCCGCCATGCGCCGCGGCGGACGGGACAAGTGGCAGCAGAGTCTAGGCTAGAGGCCTTACCACTTGAGCTGCAGTATCTCATCATCTCTCACCTGGACCTGACGAGCTTAATCACCTTGCGGGAGACATGTCCCTTATATCGCCAGATCATCACCGTTGATGTCGTCCGCAAGCAGTTCACTACCCAGGATGGCGAGCCTCATGTTGTCCTGAGCAGCTGTTGCACCGAGTGTCTGTGCATGCCGGGGCTTGATCGCTTGATCGTGGATACGACGCGTCCGGAGTACACGTGGCGGTCTATCTGTTTCCGATGCTGGCGTTATCGGCTGAGTCGCGAGAATCAGCACAAGCAGTGGCCGCTGGTGCAAATGGTTAACGGCGACTATGGCTACATATGTCATTTTTGCACTTGGCCGGTCCAAAGCGGCAATTCTAATAGCCGTATCAAAAACATGCATGCCCCTTGCAGGGTGAGGAGGCTCGTCGTAGTTATATCGTGGTTAATCATGGCTATCATACAGTTTGGTCTCGGCATGCTGGCTGCTGTGCTGGCGTGGACCATGTTCCGAAATACACCGGCAGTCTTGATACCTGCCACCGTATGTTTATCCTTATCCTTATCATCATCCCTCTGATGTCTCGCCACGCTAATAGCCGAATTCTTAGATCGATTTCTGTCTGGCGGTAGTGGCAGTAATGATCTTCGTGGTTCGTGTAGGCACCACGAACGAGGTCACATATACGCGTGCGCTAGCTACAGAGCTAGTAATCACATTCATCCGTATTCCTCCTGTTACTTATACCGCACGCGAAACCGTCATTTCGGAGACGACCCAAGGGGGCCCACTTCCCAAATTTGGGTTTGGCGTCTTTTTAATTAACTTGTGAGTCCGCTTACTCTAGTGATATCCCACTCATCTGATGAGGGATATAATACTAAATGCATTGCTTTATTAGAATATTCCGGTTTTTAGATACAGTTGGCTACTCATTGCTTAACTGCGGTTATGATCCACGGAATATCTTCCTGGGCCCCATGCCCCTGAGGAAGAAAATGTTGTATGGATTTTGCACGTTCATGGTGTGGTTCGCATTTATACCATTTTAAAAAAAATAATAGTTATAATAAGTGGCGGAGGCTTTGGGCTTGCCGCATTGACGACAGTAGCAGCACTAGATGCTGCCATGCTAGCGATTTTGCCATCACTTCGAGCGTATGTCTTTTTAAATCTTCCTCCTGTCCCTACTATGAGCATTATGACCCCAAAGGGTAGTTAGACTAGCAAATAGGGAATCAAAAACATTCGAATCATGCAGCCCAGCAGTCTCGATGACTACGCTCGTATCAAGATGTTACACAATATCATCGTGATCCTGGATAAGCGGAAAGTTATGCGCGCATGTTGCAGTTGTCCTTCGAGGCTTCAGGCGGGCATCAAGAATTCTCGATAGTTGGGATTTTTATATTGCCTAGCTCTAAACGTGGTGAATATCATGTCGACTAGCTAGCTCAGATACTTCATTCACCTGTAGGTTATGGAGTCTTCGTAGCCGTGAATGACTCGCAGTAGGCTCCTGGGGATTGAGAGCCTTCTCTAATGTGGTAGGGGAGTGAACCTTCAGGACTTAGATGAGTTCCTATAGCGTTCAAATCGAGATCAGACGCATTGGTCGGGTTTATTGTTAGTGCTATAGGACCGGCCAGTTGTGTTTATATTTATCTGAGCGGCACCTGTCTCATCTCCCTACTGTTCAAGCGCAATGTGACGGATAGTAGGTATATTGGATGCCGAGGCCTTGTAATTAGTGACGTTAGGCTTCACGAACGTAGACTCCGGTCCAGACTAGATAGGCATTTTATTCCTCGCTGTTGTCTATCCTACAGTACCTAAGGTTTTAGCCTAGTCTCACTCCAAACCTCCATCAACCGAGCAGCTCGTAAAGCGATATCCCTCGCTTCTTGGGTTCTTGTCTTCTCCGCTTCCTCTTTAAATCTCCTCGTCCAGAACGACCAGCGGTCCAGCCGCAAACCAGGTTCCCCATGGAAAAGCGACCCGCCCTTGAGCAGTCGGCGGTTCTCGTTAGAGAGCTCCGGAGCCGGGTTCGCGGCCAACGCTTCGACGAGGACTGGGCCGGAGAATTCGATATACATTGCTGCGGTCACCAAGTCCCTGTCTAAGTCACTGCTCTTCGGAGGGTTCTTCTCCTCCTCGAGCGCATCGCGAAGCATCCATATCGGCTGGTTCTGCCAGTAGATCACGGCCGCACCCATAAGCCTGGCGGAGAAAGCGTGGAACCGTATCCACGCTTGATCGATACGGATTTGTTCCTCCTTTACCTTCGATCGGCCAGGTCCATTGAGGTATTCCCTAAAGGCGGCTCCCAGATATGGAAGGTCAACCCAGAGTCGGGACTGCCTCCGTGGATTAGTCTGACAACCCAGATTTAGTTGGTAGGGGAAAAGCTCTGCTAAAAACATACTTCATTAACAGTGATTTCCGTATCAGGTAGTAGAGTCAGCTCTCTTAGAACCTTGACCAGCTTATCCTGTGCGACGTGATCGTACGGTATCTGCTCTACGACGGAAATAATATCTTGCCACAGGCTAAAGAAGAAGCCGTCGCCCAGAGTTTTGCTGCCGTCCTCCGGTTCCGGTGCAAGCTTTGCTATAGAGGCTGCTATTTGTGCAGCGGAGATGGGACTGTCCAGCTGGAGATAGTCATTGAGGGTATTGAAGACGGCGTTGTCGGTGAGAACACCCCCCTTGATGTTTTCCCGTTGTAGTTCGATCTTACCAGCCATAGTGTGTAATGGCGGGGTAACGTATTTTGGTGTTGATAATTTTTGAAGATTTAATGAGACCTAATGTTGAATGAGTGCAAGAGCAATTATAACCAGCGAAGGAGATACTTGAAAGCAGCACGTGTTTGCGCGTTGGGTTTCTTGGCGAACAACTACTTTACATCATCGCATTTAAAAGTAGCCTAGCTTAGCTCAAAGAGGAAGGTAACGAATAGTATTACATACGCGTAGCACTTGTCGAATAGATACAGGTGTCTACATAGTATACGGTTTACTTATACCCAATGTATTCATTCATCGCTACATAACTTAAGCGCCTAATCTAGCTAAATACTAGAATTATGCTACAGAAACCATTCCCACCAATGTTTACGAGATGACAAACGCTAGAGACAATAGACGATTCCTCCGACCGGTGCATTTCCGTTCCAACCTATGAATGAGATGCGATTTCTCCTTTCAGCGCCACCAGCTATGCATAAAATAATAGTAGAAAAGAATAAAAAATAAAAATAAAAATAAAAACAGCCAATATTTAACGATACCTAAATCATAGCAGCATATAAATTTCGAAGGAAATTCGTCAGTTAGTTATAATAGACGTGAAAGTGAATGCAAACAATATACGGTTATAACGCCGCGCATTTTCACATTTTATCACTTCTGTTTGGGTAGGGTGTCCAACCCCATAGAGCCCAAGATGGTTGTCATGCGCATGCGAGATTCATGCTCGGAAAGTGGTGTTGGAGATTGCGGCGGTCTCAGGTGCTGGTCTGCAGCGTGGAGGTGCGGGTTCAGGAATCGCTGCAAGTTGTAATTCACGTCGAGGGGAACGTTAATATTGGGTCGCTGGGTTACTTCCGGACCAGCTTCTTGGCTACGTAGATGATGGATATGAGCAATGACTTAACTTGTCGGCTTGAAACATAACAGCTTAAATTGAGGAAGACTTCTTATGTGAGAAGACCTCAGATAAGGCGTATAAGTAAACCATGTACATAATAGTTGAGGTACTCACTTCAGATACTGAACAGCACGTGTGGAACCGTCGATTTGACCGTTATTTGCCATGATGCAATTGCCAATTAGAAACTTTAAGAGGTAATCTAATTGGACTTTCCAGCGCTATGGTTTAGGGCTGGTTTTGGCCTCGTCTAGCGTTCGGCTGCAGCCGCTGGCAGGAAAGCCGGACCCTGCGTTGAAAGGGTGTGGGGTACTACGCCGATAAGATAGGCGCTGCAGATAAAAAAAAATCAAAAAAAAAATCAAAGTTGTTGTAAACTCGAGTCGTATTTTCGTGTTTCGTAAGACAACCTAAGTCTTTCTCACAGCTGAACAGATGCAGCACCAACAACAGGGAATAAACTGAGTAGAGTCGCAAAAACGACGTAGTGACTTGAGACGATATAACTTAATAGGTCATTGATCGACGCGAGAATAACTGAGCCTGCCGATCGAGGGCAACTTGGAGGGCCAAACCTGGGATTTATGTAGAGAGTCCAAGGAGACCTCTCAAGATCAACCCTCCTCTTGCCTAACTCCCCAGGCCGCCTGCGTGTCGCACCGCGTGGTGCTTCTACGGTCCAACCATCGGTTTGGCATTCAACCTTAAACCCCCCACAGCGGACATAAGGCCAGGCGTGACAAGGGAATCATTAGCCTGTCGGGAAGGAAGACGCTATCCCCTGATGTTTATCCTCGGGGATTAGATGATGTCACTGAGATTTACGCACGTCCATCGCTATCTTGTCCGCGTGTGGTAGAATGGGCGTAGAATATCAATCTCACGGCCAATCGTCGGCCACCTTGGATGGTGGGAAGCATGAGGCTGATGGGCTTCTGTAGGCCATGTACTTGTGGACCACATTCCGACTTTAGCCCCCAACATCGATGCTGATCCCCTGCCTATTTGGAGTCGCAAGCCGACAACCCGATCCAGCTAACTAAACAATTATGGGCTGATTTTTTTCTTCTTCTTCTCTCCCAGCTTCTGTAGATTCTATCTGACTGGCAGGAGGAGATTGCTACGTATGAGAGAAAGCAGATCGGGCAAACTTAGAACCCAACTGCCATAAACAACATCTCAATCCGTGTGTCTCCGTCCCTAGGGCCTAGCATTTTAGTCCTCGTGATCACAGGTTCGAGACGATCATGGCCTATTCTCACCGGAATATCGATTTAATAAGACCATTATACTACTACGAGTTAATGAGTATCTCGTCAAAAGACGATAGTGGCAACGTTTCGCCATGGTGATCCTTTGGACGCCTTCTTCAGAAGACCCCCCACGAAGTAATGAGCCTCCTTAGGACAATTGAAGCTCACCGAACGACAATGACGTTGAATGTTTAAAAAGACGTCACAATGCAGAAGGCTTCTACTGTAAAGCAATGACGTACGGATGGTCGTGGAGCTAAATGTTGAGCTAAGAGGTGAAGGTAACACGTTTATTGGAATTGGACCGCGGTCTGCGGCAAGAATCTCCAATTCCAAAGTCTAGAACCCTGAGATTACGTGCGAACAATCCGCAGGTAAATGAATTGGCCAGGGGAGTCTAGAGTTTAGAGTCTAGACTCTTGGAGTTGTACAGGAAGATAATAAAATTTACAAGAAGGGGGAAAACAAAATGGTCTTTTTTTTTTTTGTGGTCTGGGACCAAACTACGTCATTCAGCTGAAAAGAAGCGAAGGTAAAGCGCAACTTACCCCTGGGACCCTGAATGACTGGCGTATGCAAGGCAACGGGACCCTTAAAATTGAACTAATGGGGAATGGCTCCAGGGAACATCGAGTTCTGGGAAATCTCGATGCTCCGTAATCGCAAAAATTATGGCATGCGCACAAATCATCGAATATGGTGGCATGGGCTCGTATTCCTCCGACTACCCCTCTTCCATTGTGGGCCAACCAACCCAGCCAACCCAGCCAACCCTACAAATAAATAATATTGATGATCCTTTGGCGAATCAGATAATCAGACCATTGCTGCCTACGTTTAGGCGAATAAATAACGTTAAACTCCGGGCGAACCATAAGGCGAACCAGTTCCAGCTACGCCTACAACATCAGATCAGATCATTAGAATCTGATTTTGCCCGTCGAAGAAAAAAAAAAAAGGCAAACAGAACACCAGCAAGTCAGAATGATTAGCCAAGCTGCCCCATCTGACACATCATCAATGGCTTGTTAATTTTGGCGTCCATGGCTACAAGACTAGAGAGGGGCACAATGTCTACATAGAAGGACGCCTTCTTCACTTCAGGTCTACGAGGTCTAGAATGTTCCGATTTACTGGGATAGGAAGCCACACGGAGGCCCCTGGACTCGCATTATACACCTTGTCCGGCAAAGAGAAGAAAAAAAAGCCATGGCTACACCAAATTAACAAGCTTTGGTTCTCAAAAGAATTCTTCTGGTGGTCTTATTCTGATGTCAGCGTGCATTTCGAATCGAGTCTTGACGATGAAGATTTCGACCACCAAGGCTTAGGCAAACCATCGCAAGTCGTGCATAATCTATCAACAAAACGTTGAACGAGCTGGACTATGCCACAAGGCGTCCAAGACTATCATTTCTCGAACCCCTCGTACTATGTACAATTCCAGACTCGTCCAGCTTCTTTCGCAACTAGTATCTCCAATAATATGTACGTACGAACGAATCCCCTTACCCCGACCCTCTATCGAAGTGAATGTGAAGAGTTCTACTACCCTTTACGAAGTCTCATTTAGCGGTTCCAAATGTCCATGAGCTTTCCCATGAGTATCTCTGGCCTGGTCCGGTGATCTGCTTCTCGACTCTTCCCCATTCAGGACTACATTAATTCCGGGTTAGCTTACACCATCCATTCCTAACCACTGATGTTTATAGGCCCGGGGAAGAATTGGAGTATGCCGGCTGACAGAGAGGGGGGGAGGGGGATAGTCTTACTGATTGATACCATCTACATAATCTTGAGCCTCAATAGCGACACAGGAGCTCCTGCCCACTTTCTTAATGGCCGCAGTACCTTGCGTACTCTTCAGATTGGCAGTCCCATCCATCCAATTGCATGAATAAAGCACAAATCCAGGCTGATCGGTGCGCAGATCAGCGGTGATGCCAGAAAATTCACTAGCTAAACTAACGACCACAGCATTCTTAGGTGCGTTGTCGATCAGGAAGTAACCGTTATATCCCTCACAGGCGCCGCCGCCGCCGCAGTTACCAGAAAACTTAGGGTCACTTCGCGCATGACCAAGGAATAAACCAGGGCGACTAGCAAAGTCGTTGATGCTATTAGGCGCTGCGGTTCCAATCTGGCCCGTAGGCAACGCACCATCGTCCGCAATCAGGTACCGCTTTGAGTACGGCAAGTACAGAGTGTGGTTCCAGATCTTGTTTGTATCTGGGTTCTTGAAGGCATCCAGATTGAAATAAGTGTGCTGGGTCAGCATGAGCGCTTTGCAGCCCAAGTCAGCATCGTCAACACGCCAAACGCTACGTCATAAAGGAAATAAACGTACGAGTCCTGGCTTCAGGCGACGTCGCCTCCATCTTGATCTTCCATGTGCTCCCGCTGACGCTGTACGTCACTTGACCCTGGACAAGACCCAACATTCCTTGGGACGAATTCGAGGCATCCTTGACGGTGAAAGTGATGGAGTCTTTGGTAACATCAGTCACGTTCCATACACGATACGACCAGTTGTTCGTGCCGCTATGTAACGTGTTGCTCCCATCGTTGATCTGCGTGTCGTACGTCTTACCGTCGATCGTGTACTTGCCCTTACCAATGCGATTGACGTAACGCCCAGGGATGCTGTTATAGACAGGATGTCCTGGGTCCTTAGCTATAGCCAAAGGTTAGTTGTCTTTCTTTTTTTCCAAGAACGATATATCCGGGGCCCAATTACGATAATAGTTTGTATCATCATATCCTAGTACTACGTCGACATCCTCTCCATTTTTATCTTTGACGAAGAGGTTAGTGAGCGTAGCTCCATACGGAATAAACTAGATTGTGCTCAGATATTAGTCTATCTCCTAGCTTCATCAGAACTATGCCGCCGAACCTGAGCTTTTATTCCCGACGAAGATATCGTGTACCTCCCATCCTTCCCAGGTTTCGGTGCTTGGGCAATGGCAAAGGTCGCTGCCGCCAAGACTGGCAGAACTAGTACAGAGCACCGCATCTCTTCAATCGGTTCCTGTCGAGCAAGCCTAGAAAGTAGGTATCACAAACTCAACTTCCAACTAGTAGAAACGAAGTGGACAATAAGCACATACACACACAAGACAATTCTCGAGGGACACTTGGCTTATTACTACCACCATATCCTAGTATTCCGATGTAGCCCCTCTCTTCCCCATATTCCCTTAAATAGTTAACCGCGGGGAAAAGATAGTATACTGACTAGCGCCATCAGTAAGAGCGCGCGCGTAAGCACAGCACTTTTGGCATCGTACTATACCGAGAGAGGCGACTCGGGATGAGCCTGGGGTACATAGTGGGAGGATGGGGGTTAAATAGGCTGATATAGCAGCAGCCAGTCATGCCACGATATTTCCGGCTTCCCCTTGGGGAAATATTTGGAACAGCAACTTTGCAGATTCGGGGTAAATTCTACCGCGGACAAAATATGTGCGTCTGGCGGCTCAAATATGCTCGAGATTGAGCCATGGGCGCTTATGTCTTAGGCGCCTTGGCACACCTGGCTTAGGAACAAACACGAGTTCATATAAGTTCATATACGCCGCGGAGCTCCCAGCAGACCTGCGCGGCATTCACTATAGTATCGATAATATCTAACGAACTAGGGCCCGGTTTAAGCCTCTAGCTACCCCGGTTGGAGATGGAGACATAGAAATCTTCCTATGTTTAGATTAATTACCTAGGTACTATAAGCGGCATTCTTTATCTTGGCGGCTTTCAATTCAACTACAAGGTCCATGTGCTACATTCATTGTAATCGCATAAAGTCATTGAACGGGGACAATGTTTACTTATTGTTTATCTAGGAACCTATCCTGTACTGTTCTAGTCACTGCGAGTGCTTTACTACCTAACCTATATCAGCAATCGAGAGGCGTAAGTGGTTGTACCTTAGGTTAGGTAGGTACGCAGCTTGATAATAGAACATCACAATTGTCCGGTTTGCTCTATAATATCTAAGCTAGGCAAAGTCTCTTGGCATTTCACAGCTTCAAAGCGTCATCAATGCCCCTTGAACAAAGCAAAGAAGTTCTACTGGGTAACAATTAATTGTGTTGAGAACAAATAGCTTTGTTAATCGAAACTTCTTTTACATTAGAATTTGAATGGAATGCTGCCCTGAACTTCAAATAAAGGGGCTTGATGCTTCCGGTTGCTTCAGTATAATTATGCATCATAGGTCCTGATTAAATCAATCATCTGTTCTATCAAGTGCTTCGCATACAATCAATTGTGAGAGAGGTTTATAGAGTTTTCTTTCATAGATTAGTCGCAAGAGAAAAGCGTTACGTACCTAGGTAGAGGAGATTATTTCTAACAAGTACGACTACCTACCTAACCTACCTAAAATCAACATGGCTTCTCAGTCGGAGTCCCATCAGCCAAAGCCCAAGCCGACCGCGGACGAAAAGAACTCGGTGATCCAGAGCGTGCGGCGGGAGCGCGCGAGACACAACGCGGAGCTGCGCCGCGTCCGGTCCAAGTTCAACTCGCTGGAGGCGGAGCAGGACAACCTGTGGGTGGAAAACAGGCAGCTCAAGGACCTCCTGGATCACTTGCCCGACCAGACCTCGATGGACGAGTACGCGGCGCAGATCGACACCCTGCAGAACGAGAACGATCTTCTCCAGGAGGAGATCTGGAAGCTCAAGGGCTTGTCCGCGGACCAGGTGAATGAGTTGCGGGTAGAGGATCTCCCGACGCATGCCCGCAACAGCATTACTCCGGAGCAAATTCGCGTGGTAAGTGAGATCTTCCCCTTACCCCCCTTTTTTCTTTCTCCTTGCTTTTTTTCAGAATAGAGTTTACTGACTGAAAATGCTTTCTCTATAATAGGAATATAGACACTTCGTCGATGAGATCATGCTGCTCGCATACTCGTGGGTCAGGCCGCTGCTCCAAGACCCGCGCTGGGCGCAGAAGGTCGTGGAAGCGGCGAAGGGCGACGGGAGCAGCGACGCGCTGGTGCGGTGGCTGGACGCGTACCCGGACATCGCGCGGCTGACGTCCGTCCACGTGTCGACCGAGTACGTGCTGCTGGCCGTCATCATGCGGTGGGTCGACCAGCACATCTTCCGCGCGGACCTGCCGGGCATCTCCCCCGAGCTCCTCAACCTGCTCAACCTCGTCGAGGACTCCCTGTACGAGCACGTGGCGCCGCGCCAGCGCGCCCTCGAGATCCGCCGCTGGCGCCAGACCACCTACTTCGCCGTCGTCCACCACCCCGGGTACGCCGACGCCCGCCGCTACCGCGAGGACGCCCTCGCCCGCGAGCTCCGCGACATCCTCCGGTTCCTGCCCGCCGTGCGCGACGGCGGCGACGAGGTCCTGAAGCAGCTGCGCGACACGGTTATATTCCCGGCGCTGGAGCTCAACGAGGCGTTCACGACGTCGGTGGACCACTTCCAGCTGCAAATGTGGGACTTCCTTCCGGGCAGCGACAGCAACAGCAACAGCAACAGCAACAACGGTAGCGGTGAGGATCCATCGGGAGCGGGGGTGGTGGAAGCGGCGACGGTAACGACGACGGTCGAGCAGCTGTGGGAGTACCGGGACTGGTTCGAGCTGGAGGACACGCTGGACAACAACACGACGAAGGTGACGGTCGCGGACAAGACCGTGGAGGAGACGGTGCGGTGGCTGGACCCCGTGTGCACGGCGATCCCGGCCATTGTGATGACTAGCGCTGACGACTACGACGACACCACGCTGTGCTCCCAGGCGTACATCATCGCCGCGTGGGGCTTGCCGCCGGCCCGGGAGAGGAAGTGGAACGACCAGGTGCCTGGATTCATGAATGGTTTCTTGGCCTGTTGATTAAAAAAAAAAATTGTTTATAGAAGATAAAGAGATAAGTCAAGTTGATAAGAGAGTAGGGGGGTATAATGCGATTCTTTGATTATGAAAGAGAGAGAAAAAAAAAAAAGCATATACCTAGCATTCGAATAGCCTACCTCTGTAGTCCTGAGGTTAGGTGCATCGAGCAGCATTAGTTGTGGAAGATTCCATGGCAATTACGTGTCTGGGAGCATGTCCAGCACTTCAAGAAGCCTTGGGACAGCTTTTCCCGCGATCTCTTTTGTGTAATTCGCATTTAACTGGTTAAGGGTAAAATCATCAATTTAGCGAGTTTAATCTAATAATACATCGTTTTGCTCTTACAATGAGAATGTTTACCTACCTAAGGTATATAGGTACTTATGATAGGCGCAAATATTGACGTGAGTTGTTTGGTAACCCAGCTTTTCATGTGTACAGCCCTTATTAGGCGTAGGTAATGCTTCTCTTTGATTATTATATAACGTGTAGGCATGCCTTCGAAGCCTCAGTGTTCTCATATCAACCTACTTTATCAGTTCGTTCCCCAGCTCTAGCCATTGTCGTCCTAGACATGGGTTTACCGTCCGACAATACAACAAAACTTTGAGCCCTGTGATTACATTGCAACTCTCCGATGATATACTTAGCATTGATACTCGAAAGCAATTGATCGATTCTTACTTTAAAGCTCTCATGTCTTATCTTGCACGCATGTCTTGGTAGTAGAGTTTGAATAATGGTTGCAGATACAGATACCTCAATTTCCGCGTTGATCAATCCCGAAGCCACGAAGAGGTAAAGAAAGAAGCCAGGTAGTCACCCAGTAGCCTAGTCTTTAGACGATACACGAGTTTTGCTCGTATTTCTTAGATATGAAATTGATGAGAACGGATTATCATTCCACTTCACATAAGATTGCACAACCTATCCACGCACAACTCGCAATCGGATAATATCTAACAGAGAATTGACCAAGCCAACATTAAAAGGAGGTGAGTTATCCAGTGGCTACATTAGAATGGAGATGTTAAGAATTTAATTGCTCTCCCACCCATCGTAATAAACACGGCTGTTTTACCCGTTCAAACGTTTTCCATGGAGTGGTGGACTTTGGAACCGCCACTGACTAGGTTAGAGTCTGGTAGCCAATTTGTTCACCCATATGTTCTAGAAGTCTTCCAAGCGTTCGGGAACAATGTTAATTAATTACCTAATTGTCTAAATATAACTCTATACGTCATATCATACCATAACGGTGCGGCACGGTTATGGAACGCCCCCACATCGAATACGTAAGGAATTAGAGGAGCTTAAGTAGGTACACTACGCTACATACCAAGTTTAATGAGCGAGAATAGAGAACACTTTGAATATAATATTGATGGAGCCCTGTATAACTTGTCTTACGTGTAAGATAGATCTCTTACGTATGTCACTGCTACAAGCATAAGCCGAGTAAGGTATCGAGGCAGGAGTCATATCTAAGCCAACAGCAACGGTAATATTGAAATTATCAAGTTTTGCATAGCACCTTTCATTACCAATGTATCTTACAGAACAGTTGACACATATAGAATAAAACCAAATCACATAACTCAAACTGCAAATGTACGAGCTAGGTTTACTTTCAGAATAACTCTTGTTCGTCTAATGCTAACATAAGACATGAGCTTGAGAATAATTAAGACAAACATCCACTAGTCCTTGGTTGCGGAGAAGTTGATGTTAACCAATACCACAAAAGAGATAGAATGGCTAATTCCATCACATCTTTTTTTTTCCTCCTCGCCAACAACATGACTTAGTAGGCCATTCTCTTAATGCCTAGCTAACAGAGTACCTCTCTGGTTGTTTCGATACCTGAAGGAAAATTAAGATTGGAACCAAAAAGGCCAAGAGAGAATATAGGAAAAACAAAGAGCGAAAATCCCAACTCTTCATAGAGTAGAACGCCATACAGGTCCATAAACAGATAGATCAAGGTATAAGCAAAGTCAAATATGCACAGGTAGAGGAGTAGAAGTTAGAGACAACTCATCCTTCCTCAGTAAAGCCTTGAACAGGCAGAAAATCTTGGAACATGTCGCCACCGACTCCGTACATGCAACAAGTTAGTTAATAATACATAAACATTCAGCGGGTGCCGCCGAGAGCGCTGATTCTAGCACCGGAAGGACGGTGAATGAGACTCTCGGCGTGCTTGCCGACCACGCCTGGCTCTTGCGGCAGGGTCTCGCTTTCGCTTCGCTCCGCTAGGTCATCTTCGTCATCCTCCACGATCTTGGTGGGGATCTCGTTGTGGATGTTATACTGCTGGCTCGATCGCTCAGGAGTAGTCATAGTCGATGCCATGGACATCGATGTGCTGCTTCGGTTGGGAATTAAGTCCGGGGTCGGGGGAATGCTAGACACTCGCCCGGAAGGGTGCAAGTGGCTGTCATCGCCAACTTCGGAAGTGGCAACCGAATGGCCGTCGTCGCTAGGGGCCGTAGATAAGTTGCTTGCTCGTCGGGGCGATCTAGAGGACTCGATTTCGGCGTCTTGAGCCAGCTGAAGCCCCTCAACGGCAGCCTGACATTGTTCTGCAATATTCCTAATAATGTGAGAAATAGCGTCTGTCTTGTCCTTGAGGTGTCGATCGGCCACGTCGGAAAAGCTGGCAGTAGAATGGCGCTTGTTTGCCCGGCTCGGGTTCCTCAAATATTGGCCTTTAAAACTCATTAGCAATTGAATCGAACAAGTCAATAAGTTATGTAATTTACCATCTTGCTCTTCTTCCTCGTCAAAGCCCTCTTCGATCTCACTAGCCAAGTCATCGCGTGTAGTCAAAGACTGAACCAAGTGCTCCATATGGTGCGACTGTCCTCCAATCAAACTACGTAAATGCAAGACCACACGACGTGCTTCATCACGTTGCCGGATAATGGTGACGTTGGTATGCTGAAGGGCGGCCAATTCCTTCTTGTTTCGCTTACGTTCGCGCTCAAGTTCTTCGGCAATCTCCTGCTGGAGAACGAGAGCTTCGAGAGCATCGTCTCGTTGCTTTTCAGTACCAGTAAGGCGAACTGAAAGACGGGCGTTGTCATCTTTCTGTTGGTCAATGAGACCACCGAGTCTCCTATTTTCTCTCTTGTGAGTCTCAATTTTAACCTTCAAGTCTTGAGTTTCTTTAGTAAGCGTCTCAGCAAAGGCTTGGAATTTCAGGAACTGTCATGGATGTCAGCATTAATTTTTTTTTTTCAACGCTCGGTACAAGAAACTTACCTGCTGCTTCCAGCTTTCCAACTCTTCAACCAAGTAGTTATTCCTCTTCGTAACTTTGCTAAGTTCTGTGTCCATACGACCCTTGAGGTTAATGAAATCTTGCCATGCCTCCATAGCATCACGGGAATATTGATTGCGTTCTCGGACGATCTCATTCAAATGTCTCATCGAAACCTTTGTCATTAAAGGCTTCTTGACGGAACCGCCGAATACAGCCTTCAAGCCAGTGTTACGACCCTACAAGCAAGTAATTAGTATTGCTGTTAAAAGGTTTGGCAGCGAACTATGACACCTACCATCTTCTCGCAGACGTGATCCATCACAGCCATTACAGCATCTTGATTCCACCACTCGGGATCCTGAATAGATTCAACTTCGCCGCGCATAACAATAATTTGACCTGCAGGTACCAGTTTTCCGCCACCATAGGCAGAACGCAAATGTTGAGGAACGCCGGAAGGTGTAACATCGCCGTTCAAAGCTTGTGTTAGTCGCGTCACAAACTTGTTGCGCTGATTCGCATTTAGGGCGGTCGGAGGGCTGGATGTCAGCACGAAGTTACGATCTAAATCAACAACAAGGGCGTCATTCGGGGCAGTGAAAAGAGACCTGCACTCGGCAGTAACACCAAGGATGTATGGACCCGGCTCCTCCACCAATTCCTTAGCATGGCGAGCGTGAACAACGGGTACGTAAAGGCCACTCCATTCATATACTCGAACGCAGAAGCGAATAGTTTCGGCAGCCATTGTTAGCATAGCGGGATAGTGGCTGACAAATATGATACGCCTAGTAGGAGAGATAGCCGCCTCGATGACACCAACAATGTTCGGGATTGAAAGACAAGTCCACAAAGGCCACATAGCGAAGTTCTGGAAACCGGTCGGGGACGAAGGGAATTGGTAGCAGAGGGCGTAATCCTTCATGTCGATTCGGACCAGGTCGTTTAATCTCGGTGCGGGAAAACTAAGAATTCGCGATACCTCTTCAGCGTGGAAGAGATTGGTGGCCTTATTCCAGTGAATCCACATCCCTCGCAAGTAGTCGCCTAGAAGGTTGTACAAGGGGTATCGAGAAAGAAAAGACAAACAGTACGGAATCCAGTAAGTCTCATCAGCGTTGTCGTAGTAGTCAGTCTCAGTTCGCTTCCTCAAGTCCCTAATGGTCTCTGCTCGCTTCTCATCCGCCCTTGACCATACGCGCAGACAGATACCGTAGAGGGTGTGAGATGAATCCTGCTGAAGAACAAATGCATGGTGAACACAGTGGGGTTGGCTACGGCCGGTACAGATTTCGACATCATGGGGGAAACAAGCCTAGTCTTATTAGTTTTGGTCAAACCTAGTCTTAAAGGAATCATACCCTCATAGCAGCGTGCAAGGCTCGAGCAACTTCATTATCCTGCTCAAGGCGAGGGCTGCTACCAAGAATCTCCGGTAGCCAGAATTGTCCAACTGCACCTTTCATGTGGCCGATCTTTCCTTGGGTTGGGGCGGGAGCCTTAACCCATTGAGAAGGCTCTCGTCCGACACCACAGACCATGTAGGCATGGGTTAGAGTCTTCGGTGTTCGCTGCTGGGGCTTTGAATTGAGGGTTGAAGGAATCGGCTGGGTGATACGAGAGTGAAGAGATGAAGTCCTGCTCGGAATGATCAAATTATTGTCGCCCTGGTCGCGCGTACCCGGCCGAGTATCACGATCGCTTGTACGCGGGCGCGTAAATGATGAATGCGTATTAAGTGAAGGAGCCATGATGGGCAATTAGGTACGTTTCCTCGTTGAACTCGTTTGTCGCTATCCTGTGGAAATATCGAATTAAAGAATGATAAAATGGTATCTAGACAGACCAAGTTACTGCTCAACCAGATGAAGGCAATTAGCCACCAAGGGATTCTGGCATGAAACTGCTCCCGTCAGAGACTCTCCCTTGAGATTTTGTTTCCGGATCTAATAGACCAGGAAACAAAGCCACCAAGCTGCTCGACAGCGACAAGCTGCAGCTTTGCTGTCTGAATGGGAGACAGAATACAGTCCTTGCTGCAACTGCTTAAGTGGGGGGGGCAGAGAAAAGCAGAGGGGAGAGTTGAAAAAGACGAAGCTCTCTAGAAGAGAGAAGGAAAAGGAGAGACGGAACGTGAGGCAAAAGGGCCTTCGGTTGGTAGAAAAGGGTTTATTCGGAGACAGAGGGCGAGAAAGGGATATTTGCCCCGAACGAGCGAAGTAGACAAAAAAAAAAAGTCAATGCGCTCCCCGAATTGTCCCTCTTGTATCGACCCCTGGCAGAAAAAAAAAAAAAGAATAATGAACGACGACGAATTGGAACGAATTGGTCAGTGACGAAGTGTGACAAGGCCTACAGGGCCAAACGATAGAATATCAGCTTCAAGAACGGCCGTGCTGCCTGCCGTGTTACAATTTTGCTAGGGGACGGGGGAAATAAGAAGTGGGGTTAACTGCGAGAGATTGCAAAATAACTGAAATGACTGGCGTGCCTCAGGGGATCGGCGCTCGAGAGGGAAAGAAAAGAGTGCAGGCACGATGGATGTAACGGGTACGCTGTTATAGGTGGGGGAATGCTAATGCAATTAGTGCCTGAGTTCGGCATGCTCTAAACTGCTAGGAGTCGCTTCGTTAGAGATATCATGCAGGCCGCAAATGCAACCTTAGCCTCGTACTCAGTACCTCTTACACCTAATTCAGCAGGGGGGTTTGGAGCTACCCCCGGACTAGCTCTCCTGTTCGCGCAGCAGTATCCCAGGGTCCCTGGCATGTTCGAAATTTCGGCAGCCCCACTAGATTTTACATCCTAACAAATAACGTGCTTACATTCATAACTAAAAGTGGGGCAGCGTGGGAGGACTGGAGCTGGACTGCTGGATTAGCCTTGGAAAAGGGGCCCGCCTCTGTAAAAAGCCACGCCGAAAACTATCGCCAGACGGTTCACCACCCGCTCAAAAACAACACGATAATCGAATTAAGCTCTCCCGCATCGAGATAGAGTCCGATTTTAGGTTTATTTACCTATGCCGCGAGCACCTAGCAAAAGGTTTAAAAGGAAGTTAATTAAAACTTTTGGTCTAGTATCAAAAATCAAGAATGAATAAGGTAAACTATGATTCGAAATAACAGGTACCTAGCAGTCTAGTATCTGCATAGTAATCCAGTGCTAGGATTCGCCTGCGTCGGTAGTCCGTATTGGTTCAATATGAACACAGTGTGAACCGAGTTCGATATGCCCAAGTTACGCAAGGGAAGTTGAATGGTAGCGACTCGTAAAAGAATAAATAAAATAAAAGAGAAAGAAAACCATTTTTCATCTGGTGGCGGTAGTTTTCGGTTATTCAATCTAACAATATGAGAGCATGCATACTGATTAACATCATACTCTGTTCTTTATGAGGTGATATCTCTGATGAGGCGACCTATTAATAAGAGTAGTGTTATAGGTATTGTATCCGATGACCTACCTTACTCGAGCAACGTCTCAAATTAAAAGGAATTCTGCGAGACGGTGACGGTGTAGAGTTTGTATTGTTCTACAGGAGTAACACGCATACATGAGACATATGATATCCTCACCCTTTGATTCACCACCTGCATAGTGGCTGGCACCATTGACTCGGTTATCTCAGCTTGCCGCCGAGATGAGGCCTCAGACCTACCACAAGATCTGGCATAGGAAGTACTATGTAAACTATCTGATACAAAAAGCATCGGAGATATTCATCTAATAAGGTAAGGTAAAGACAAGATACTTAGCCTAAGGTATTTAAAAACTACCTTGTAGTTAGCCAAGGTTGTTATCATGTCGACATGTCAACCTGTCAACATAAAAGGACGCACAGTACGAGGTATTATTTCACAAGACAGACAACGTCCGTACTTGGAAATAATGATCATAAAAGCCTCTGTTCGGTTGCTTTCCTCGCTAACTGCGTATCTTACAGGACAGTTTAGTCAACTGACTCTCAGGAAAACTTCCAAAATAGGTAATTCTTCATTTCCCATCTCCTGCGTTCTACATTCGAACTTATGCACGCTATGGCCCACCGCAATGGTTCATCCCTCCAAGCACATCCATCTAGTTTTAAACCTCGTGATCCTTCCAAGCTTCTACTATGGCTGCTATGGTGGGCAATCAACTCTTCGCTTGTCTATCCACAAGACACGTTTTCTTTCGTTTTCTGTATATTAAGGCAAGACCCAGGAGTGTGGGTTCACATCTTGCTATATAAAAAAGAATCCCGGCAGTCCTACGGAATAGATCTTTTCGCAATTCGGAAAAGGATGGCCCTTGAAACGTGCCAGCTATTGCATAATACTGGTTCCAATGATGGTTCCAACGATGTTCCAAGTGAAATCGAGTCGCGGGGTGGACGGGTTGAACATCTTTCCACATTGAGATAGCTGCAGATGCATAGCGGGAAACAACACTGCTTCTATCCACAAACCGAACAATCAATAGAAGGATTCAGATCCATAACAAAACGGATTAGGTACTGGCATCATGGCATCATGTCGAACATACATAGTACGTGCTTCAATCCCCATCGGTGTGCAGCTCTGGGCACAATGTTTTGGGCCCATCAAGCCTCGATTGGGTCGAGATGCATTACGCTGCAAAGCATCATGATAGCTACAGCAGCTCTACCAATCGGCTCAGTTGCACCTTCCAGAGGCCATTAACTGGCCCCCTTCATTATTGGTAAGTCGGTTGACTACTGCAAAGAATATACACTACTGCCAGGGGATCAAAGCGGTCCTTATAATACGTCTATTATTACAGCGTCCTCCCCGGTTTACAACTCTAACCCTGTCCCTTTAAGCATATGATAGTTTAAATCACACAATAGGTACTGTGATAAGAGAGTATCATGCCATTCAGTGCTCAACTTTTACCTCTTTACTAATTTTTTTTACCACAGCTAATCCAGTAACCTTAGTTACATAACCAAAAAATAATATTTAGATAACTAATCTATTTTTAACACTAATTCAGCCACTAACACATATATATATTAATTTATATTAGGATTAATTTTAATACCATTTATATATAAAAATTAACGTAATTACTTTAATAACTATAATAATATATAATCCTTTTATTATTAACCTTATAATTTATAAGGTTTATAAAGTTATTAATAATAACTTTTAACGTAATAACTTTAATTAAATAACATATTTTTAATATTTAAATAATAATTCTATTTTTATATTAATTTAATTATTAATATATATTTATATTAATTTATATTAAAATTAATTTTAATATTATTTATATATAAAATTTACATTATTTACATTTAATATAATATTAAAATACCATTTATTTAAAATTAATTAAATTTATATATATATAAAATAAAAAAAATTAATTAAATATAAATTTATATTAATTATTAATTATATTATATTAATTTAAT
>MU284150.1:0-167543 GCA_022478815.1 Daldinia bambusicola
ATTTATATTTAATTAATTTTTTTTATTTTTATATATATATAAATTTAATTAATTTTAAATAAATAATAATAATAATATTATATTATATTTATAAATATAATTAATATAATTTTTATATATAAATAATATTAGGATTAATCCTAATATAAATTAATATATATATATATTAATAATTAAACTTATAAAGAAAAGTAAATGGATTATCTACTTATTATTTTTAGATCATCTAACTAAGGCTATTGAATTCTTAGCTGCTCGCCATTTCCACGACCGGAGCTCATGTGGGGCCTCCCCCGGTTAAAAAAGCACCATGTCCACTAAAACATCACCGTTTCTTTACGTCATTACAACGCAAGTACCAACTGCCCAGCCTTAACCAGCCCTGCCTGAAAATGCCTGCCTGTTAAAGTGCGGCTAGACAGGTAGCTTGGCCATAGCTTTTTTCCACTCTTCTAATAATTTTTATTTGGTATTGTACAATACAACCTACAACCTACAATCCCCTACAAAGTAGGAGGAGCATCGGAAAACCAGGTTATAAATCATCGCCTTTTTATTTATTTTAATAACTACTATCTACCTTTGCAGAATAGCATCCTATCATGAATTACAACACTAACTGCTGCCAACCAACCGCATGTTCGAGCAATTCGTTAGGCCTTTCTCAATGCAATCCTTTTAGCCAATAGGTATGACCACAAGGTAGTCACCTAATAATTCGCGGATGTCGCGCTTCAGGCGTCGCCAATTTGACAGCTACTTAATTTCTGAAAAACTCCCTAAACTTCCGCATGCGTAACTACCTCCTTGTTCTCTTCTCTCAGCTCCTTGAGATATTTCTCGAAGTCCTTATTGACCCACTCCCAATATTGTTGCCACACCGGGTTTTGCACTGACTGGGCCCCTTGAACTTGTGCTGTCGCGCCACCCGGCCCAACACCTGTACCGGGTAGAGTAGTCTTGGTCTTTTCCACCAGGAGGAGGGTCACACGTAGCACGCTCTTGATCGCCTCGTCTTGCTTCTCTACTTCCTGTTTCACCGCGCCATCCCTGAGCTTTGTCGACAGCGTCCTCCTGTAGCACTCTGCTATTGTGTCCAGGCGTCGCGTCGTCTCCTCGGGGTCGATAACAATCAATTTACTTAGCATGAGGTTGCAGAGGGATCGAATATCGTTTTCATCGTTCAGGCCGGCAATGATGCGATCGTAGAATTCAAGAGAGCTTACACGCGAAAATGCCGTCTCCATGAGGGCATAAAGAGTCTCGTATGCGCTCTAAATAAAAGTATTAGAAATTTCGCACTGCTAGTCACTGGTCAGACTGTAGAACACTTACCTTTCGAACTTCTAATCCATCGTCCACTTGATGCTTGAACGGTCCCATCTGAACCTCGCGGATGAGTTCCGGTTTGATGACAGACTCTTGTATGACATAGGGTATTAATTCGCCCAGATGCGGTAAAACCAAGTCGGGTTTGTTGTGTACTGCCGAATTTAGTGCTGTCATACCTAGCCGGCGGATCTCCATATCCTTGTCTTTTAATACGGTCAAGAGCATGTCAAACAATACCGTCTTCAGCATCAAATCGAATGATTCATCACTATCTGGCAATGTGTAGCGAAGCGCCTGTACAGCCACACCCCTGAAGGCTGGCGAGGGGTCTCCCAAAAGTTCCTTCAAAAGTTAGCAATAATTCGAGAGTGGCAAACTTAAAACATACCTGGAGTTTGGGGATATAAGTCTTGGGCTCCATAATGGCTAATCTCCCAATGCACTCTGCGCATATCGCCTTGTTGTCATCCAGTTGAGATGCCGAGAAAAGCAATCGCCAGATTTCGCTCTCGTAGGAGCTGATGTCGGTAGATGATGCAATAGCCTGGTGGAGAATCTCTCTGATGGATTGGAGAAGTAGATACTGTTGCCCGCTAGGCTGCTTGATCGCATCTAGGATGGTGGGTAGAAATACTGATACGTTACCTGCGCCCGCACGGCCAAGAGCGACAGCAGCTGATACTGAAACCTTATCTGGTTCTTCGTGGAATTGCTGCAAGAAGATATTCGGTTGGAGGCCAGACTTAGCTCCGAGTCGTAGGCCGATCTCTCCCAGTATCGCTAACGCGAGACTTTGCCTAGCAGTATCGGGGGGCGTTTTGCTGCTCGATTTATTGAGCTCATCAATAAAGCCCTCGACGCTGACATCTACCTGGCCATTGCTCGCAACGAATAGAGCACCAGCAACTTTTCCCACGACTGCTGGGTCGCCTGCCACGCCAACATCTAGAACGCCACGCATCAACGGGTTGCCTAAGCCCGTTTCGCCAACGCTAGTCACAAGAGTGACGAAGGACTCTAGTGCTACGCCGGCGATATTCTTCTTAAGAAGTTCGCAAAGAGGCTTGATAAAGGTAGTTGAGGAGATCAATTGGCGGTGCACTCGTTGAAGGTGAGCAACGACGAGAAGAGCCGGGCTCAACAGATAATTATCATTAGTAGCAATGACAGGTAGGATAGCTGTAACTATCTCATTAGCGGTATCCAATTGAATCTTGTCGCCCGCCGCCGGGGAGAGCACCAGGTGCTGCAGAGCTTGAATACTAGCAGCTCGGAGAGCGCGGTTCGATTTTCGAAGTTGACCGCAAAGCTCTAATGCAACCTGCTTAATCCAATTGGGCTCAAGGTTAATAGGTGGCAAGGAATGCGCCGCGACATTATCGATTGCTCGTACAGCGTGTAGCCTCGTTGTTTCATTCCGCAGACGATCCAAAAGCAAGTTCAAAGCAGCCTGTCGCTTATCACTAGGGATAAGAGCGATTCCATCCGGGGACGAAGTTCTCGAGATTAGTGTCCCAAGTGCTTGGATCGCCTTCTGGCGTACTTCAGTATCAGCATCGCTTGCAGAAGCACGATCTACTATGATCTCATATAGCTTGTGCAACTCCGGCTTGTACTTGTCGGTTGTGAGCCTTGCACGAGGAGGCGTAATGGCCTTGACTAGTTCTTCGGCTGTCCTGATGGCCTCGCTAGAAATTTTATAGAATCTGTCACGGACTGCAGAAACTACCCCCACAACGATGCTTTCGAGGTAACGCTGGAACAGGTTTGAGGAATGGGTTTTGGCTATATCACTTGTAAAGTGAAGAACCGCTACGCGCAGTGTAGTAGCGGTAGCCGACGCGGCACCCGACAATGCAGCCGACGTCGAACCAGTATTACCTGTCATTCCTTTTGTAACGTCGATAATGGGCTGCATAACCTGGTCAAAATAATCGGCCAAGCCACCATTTTGGACAGCGATCAAATCATCTAGCAAGTTAATTATTGCCTGCTTTGTAGCTATCTGCTTTCCCTTGAGTAGCTTTGTTGCCGACTTGACAATCTGAGGCGTTAGCTTTCTAAGGTCGGCTCGTGGTCCTGTCGGCGGAACCGTTTCGCGAGTAGGAGAGGTAAGACCAGTGGCTCCAAGATAGGGGGCCTTGTTGGTATACGTAATGCCTCCACTACTCTGTCGCCGTCGCTTTCGATTTCCCACGAGAGAATGGATGAGCTCGTCATCGGTCGAGATCGATTGGATTACGCCTTCGCCAGTCTTTCGAATTAGAAGTGACACGGTTCCAATTATTTCAAGACGAACGCTTTCTTCTCGCTCATCAAATCGCTTGACCAGCGGAGGGGCGATTTCATTATATAGTGTTCCCTTCTCAAGGAGATCGGTGCTTCGCGTAGAGATCAAAGTGTAAAGAGCTTTTACGGCGCATCTGCGGACCTTCCAGCTTGCATCGTCATCATCGTCAAATCCAGCATCATCATCGAATTCATCGTCTACATCATCTTCGTCGCCATCATCGGCATCGTCGTCCTCATCCATCTCTTCATCTTCGTCAACTGCATAGTTAGGGTCGAACTTCGAATATCGAAGGCATGCTGCAATAACTTCGTCGGTATAATCTCGCATTTGCAAACCACACGACGCCAAGAATGACTCGAGTGCAACCAATGCCGCCTCTCGTACTTCGTTGAATTCAGGATGAAGTTGGTCGTTACCTTCACTAAGGGCATCGAGCTGGCTCTGTAATTCATCCTGGCTTAGGGGTGATAAGACGAATTCGATGAGCTGAGGTAAGTATTCGCCAAATTTGTACGGAATCGACCGAGCAAGAGACCCCATGATAGAAATGTACAGACGGCGCATCACGGGGCTAAGCTTAGGCTGTTTTAGGGCTTTTTGTAGCTTCGTGATAAATCCATCGAGGACCTCAGATGTAAGGTAAGGTGCAAGGATCGCAAGCGCAACGACCGCTCGTTTCTTCACGGGAGAAGGTGTGGATTCCTTCTCCAACACTTGTACTACCACATCTTGCAGTTTTTCGATTTCTAGAGGCTGCAATAGAGGACCGAAGCACCGAACCACTTCAATAAGGACATCGACCGACTCTACCGTAGGGCCTCTGTTCTTATCTAGTATTCCACGGGGTTCGCTACCGGCTTGCCTAGGGGCACCGGAGGGTGTAGAATAGCCTAGGATTCGCGGAATAAGAATGCGACTGACTATATTATACGTTTCGATCACTTCTCGGGAGGGTGTGACTCCTCGTACGGGCTTCTGGAGAGACGAGATGGCGCTACGTAGAGCAAGGGAGGGTATCGAATTATCGACCGAGTTCGTTATCTCAATTGTACTGAGTTTATCCAACGCAGAGTTAAGAACCGAGATGGGGACTTTGGTAACCAATGGGCCGATACTGCAAAGTTATTAGCACCAAGATCCTATATATATTTTTTTATTCGTGATTCACGCATACCATTTGACCGCTAGGTTCTGAACCTCTCCGTTCTGATCGTCCAAGGTCTTTACGACATTATCGACGATACGTGACGAAGTATTGTAATCATGAGTTAGAAAATCAACCTTCTGCTTAGTAAGGATCTGATGAAGATCATTCAACGACATAAAACGAAAGTCGGGATCTGGGTCGGCTAGTTTGGATAGGAGCTGAGCGATGGTTTGGGCGCTTGCGTTATTGACTGCGGACGCCATGATGATATGTAGGCCTGAGGGGCCGTCGCGAACGTGATCTCGAGCTTCGGGGTACAGATATATGGGCGAGTAAGGCTGTAAGAATAATGAGTATCGTAAGTATTTGATGCGGACAGCAGGCGAAATAGAATAAAAGTTGTGTTCACTGTATTGGTCAACCTACCTCGTGAATCAGATTACGTTGTTGCAGATGAGAGAACTATCTCATCACAGTAGAGATAGCGTCCGTATCTGATAGGTTTTGGGGAGGATAGAGTGTAGAATGTAGAATGTAGAGGGCAGAGGGCAGAGATACCGAGTAGTGTTAAACTATGGTCGCCCTGGAGGAAGTTAATATAATATGACAAACCAACAAACTCGAGATGGATGTAGGCAATGGATGTAGGCAATGGATGTAGCTGGGGAGATATTAAATACCTGGTTCCTAAGGAACGTCGTAAATACCTAATGGAACTAGAAGGAAATGGAGCTACTAACTCTCCAAAGTCACAATCATGCTGTTGAAAAGAAATGTACGTGCTGAACAAAATAACTGCGACGGAAAGAGCAGAAAAAAGGTATTGTTTTTCGGATTTATTGATTGACGATGGTGAATGTTGAACAATACCTAATCGTGAATGGGGGAACATCAGATGGTGGGGTTCTACCTAGGTTAGGTACCTCTAAGGCAGTAGCTTGCAGGTTTCGTGTGGCAGCTTCGCTGTTTGCTTGGAGGGGTTCCAGATGTGGCCGTGCAGCTTTGTAACTTCCAACATTGAATGACGCGACTGCCAGAGTGAAGTGCTACAGGTACGTACTCCTCTGTGTTACCCCAACGCCAAGGGTGTGTACATAGTATAGCAAATAGTCGCGTCGTACATTTCCCCTTTAGACTCGAACTCGAACACAATACACCAAAAGAACTAAGGTTTCACAGTTACAATCAGTCATATTATATAACAAAGCTATTTTTAAATCATACCTCAGGCACTTTCTGTCGGTCGCCAAATATATTATAAATACCACGATTCTGAGATGTTCATTGAGGCACCCGCTGCTTAGGAAATTGAAGAGTCGAAATAAGACGAAATGTAAATATACCTACCTCTTAAGTACTCAAGCAGCAAGAACCTAGCTGTGAATAAACTAGATGTGAATAAACTAGATGTGAATAAACTATGGTAGTGTCTCCCCATCTCATGCATCCATATCCGAAGGTCTTATATAATACGTATATGAGGGGCTAAGGGCGAGTAAGAAGTAGGCAAGACAAGCCGTTACTTAGGAATACTTGTAACTGCTATTATCAATGAGCAAAAGGAGGCTTTAACAAAATGCTGTAAAATACCAAGGTGTTGTGAATATAATATTGGTAATAGCATCTACCTAAAAAGATTACCTAACACATGGCTCAAAGAAAAAGAACTGCCTATCAAGAGCTGAATGTAGCAGACAGGGAAACAACCCCATTATTCCAGATGCTTTATCCAAAGCCACAACAATACAATTGCTTGCATCTAAAAGAATAAAAATTGGACAATGGTGATATTTGAGTGACATACATGTATAAAACATAAAAGTGAAGAGAATGCCAAATTAGAGGACATAAGGCTTATTCTATATAAAGGCGTCCTCTATTCCTTTCACAGTTGGAACTCCGTACCCCAGCAGATACATCTAATAACATCTCCTACCGTACAAGCTCACCCGGAAGCAATATTGTCACTTTATTGCACACAAAAAAGTACCTTTGGAAGTTGAATTGGCATATTGGAAGATTTTTCCCTCGCAACCTCTATATCCCTGCTGCCCAAAATGCCTACAGCTCGCCAGAACAGCATCCAATGGGAGCTTTCGAGGATAAGGCTTGACCTAAAAAGTGTGGAAAGGGAAATAGTTGAGACGGAGGAAAAGATATCCCAGGAGCCAGACGCCGCCCGAAGGGAACTCATGAAGGAAACACTTTGGAAATTAAAGAACTGGGAACTAAGCCATAATCAAGAAGTTAATGATTTAGAAAAGGAGTATGACGAGATAGCGCTAGCGAGGATGATGCGCCGCAACATAAATCGGGAGACCAGGACACCAAGGACCGATACAGAGGAGAGGGCCAAAAAGAGACGTCGCAGCTGAGTTATACCAAATTCACGATATTAAGTACCTAAGGTTCCTACTTTGTCACTACCTAACTTAGGTATATAATTACTACCTGTGATACAGAGCCTGCTTCTATATTCGTGATAATAAATCTATAACTGTTCGGTTCATCATCAACATCTACCAAGCTACTCGATGCCTAAGTAACCGTATCGTGGTATCTCCTTATTTTGTTATACTCGTAGTTGAAAGTGTACGTGGACTTCGTTTGTATTCGTTCTCCCTGCGAGATTCGGTCGTGTATCTCCATCAATGCGATGTACATGGTCAGTCCCAAGATATGCTAGTAAATGTATACCATAGTACCTGACGTAGGGCATGATGCTAGGGAAAGGATCTCTTAATAAGGTCTGTTCACGAAAAGGCCTATTCACATGACACTAAGACTCTATGATTACCTCCTAGGCACCTACCTTAGGCGGTTATAGAATCATGATAGGGCACCTGACATCCCCTAAGCTAAGCCAGTAATCTGTGTTAAACACATTACTCTGCTAATAAGTAATAGTAAGTAACTAGCGCCATCCATCTATTGACTAATCTTCGATAAGTTTCAAACTGTAGACGTGGGCAACACTGAATTATGAAGAACAGGTGCAAATATCTCCTATTTAAACAAGATCGGCCGCCTCCATGAAGGTTAAAGATTTTGTACTCTAGCACCTACAAGCCCAGCAGCCACCCAATCCAACCTAGCCAAGCAAGCTTCACCACAATTCACGATCTGCCGGTCCCATCTAACTATCTACGCCAAATTATCATCTCTAGGTACCACCGCTACAGCGAAGGCGGCTTCGGAATAAAACCGATCAAACTCGGAGACTTCGGCTTCGCAGCTCTAACAAATCCGATCCAGGATAGGTGATCGAATCGACATGTTTCATTCTCGGCTTCTCTCTCACCTAAAACTACCTCTTAACGTTGCTTCACTCGCAAGCTGACCTCATAGATAGAGCTTCTAACGTCATCTGGGGACTCAAGCATATACTGGAGGGTCTGAGCAGCCTGCTTGAAGCGATGGAAAAAATAGAGGATAATCTACAAAGGACCATAGCTTCACTACCGGCGGCAAGTCGACGGCAAGACATGCAGTACGACTTAAACGATGCTCAAGTAGAGCTGGAAAACATTGCGGATAAACTTAACGATACAAATATCGAGTATACTCGTCTTAGGGAAGATATAAGATGTAGTGAGATGGGAATTTGACACAGGTATCATGTCTTTATTCGGTTGGACTTGGCTACCCCTATGCGGCTCGTAACGTCATTAAATTGGCCACAGATTGATCTTATTAGCTCTTAATTGATATAGTATTACTTAGATCCCATTTCCTTCTTTTCACGACCTATACCTGTGAGGCTCATATCAAAGGTACATATTAATTGTAGTGGGCCAGTACCCTCATAAAAATGTAAAAGGTAAACGCTATTAAAGCACAAGTAACCTAGGCACCTCCCCACCATAGATAGTGTGTCCAGAATCTACATTGCTTATAACATATATTGAGTGTTACTTCGAACAAAAAGACAGGTATGTAGCTCTTATACTTCCCCTATGAGGCAATAAAGGGGACTAAGTTCATCTCCAGGCTTCATTATCCACTTCCCTATTGATTGCATTAGTGTTGTTATAAGTTAATCATTCTCTAAGTACGATGACATTACGAAGATGCTAGGTAGAAAGGGTATATCGTCGTGAAAATGGTCGGATAGCTTCAAGGTTATAACCCTATAAAATATATATGTGCTCACTGTTTTTAGATAAGCTCGAGAGGTATGCATTGGTGATATTCTCCCGCACACCACGAAGCACCGTCTAACAGGAGCCTCCAATTGGAAGGTATCAATCGCCCAGTAAGAGTACAAGGACACAGCGACCTGCTCAATCAATCTGATAAGCTGTAGGAAGGAGCCGCACTTATTATTAAAAAGTCAAATCGAAGGTCTTAGGGATATAAGTCCGGATGAATATACGAGGTCTATCAGTCCCTATTGCGTGTGGCATATATTTGGACTCATTTCCTCTCAGCCATTATCAACTCCAGGCCCATCCCTTAATAGCATGCTACAACTACGATTTATCTAAATTTTATCACATCATATTGTAACAGCCTGTACAGCAACCTATATTAATTCAAATATTCCAATTTCAGCTTTTAGTAGCAGCCATGCCGAAGAAGCCCCGCGTAGAGCTCGAAGCGGGCGGCATCACCATCCTGGTCACGCCCGCCAGCAGCCCGCCTTCGAGCACCGCAGAAGGCGTCACTGAATCAAGGGAAGAGGAACTGGAACTGGAACAAGACGCAGAATCGGATGAAATACTAGATGGAGACGCACCTCCACCTCCACCCCCACCCCGACTCTCGCTCTACAACTCACCCCCGGAATCAACCTTCGAGCTCGAAGGGCAGGAGCGGCTACAAGATGACGCCTCGAGCACCGACTCCACACTCCTAGAGGAGTTCGAATGGTTGAGTTCTTTCGACGAGGAGTCGTCAGAAGGGGCGACATACGGCGACGACGACGACGGGTACATGGCCGAGGACTTGGACAGCAACGGGTACAGCTACGGGTTCGGGTACGGGTACGAGGAGCTAGCGGAGCTGGAAAAGCAGCTTCGAGAGGCGTGGACCGTGCTGGAAAGCATCATGGGAGTGCCGTTGCTCGACAAGACCGACGAGGAGAGGGCCATTCTGTGCAGACAGTTCCTGCGTCACCATATCCAGGTGCTGATTGAGGGGATGCGGCAGTTTGTTCATAACGTGCTTGGTAAATGGCGTTGAGTGTTGAGCGTTGAGTTTTCTTGTCTACCTGCCAGCGGAAACTTTGGTTTAGGATGTACGAGGGGTGTATTGGTTTGGCTAGATGGATCAGATGCATCTTTGTTTACGAAAGCTTTTGCTTTCCGTATTGAATATATGGTAGCAAGCGCTGAGAAGGAAATGTGAACAGTTCGTTTATCGTGTTGAAACTAAGCAAGCCTTAGACAGCGGGGTATGAGTTATGTACTTGTAAGCTAGAGTTGATGTTTATTTTGATAAGGTGATGCTAGTCTAACAATTCTTCCTATTTATATCTGACGTAGTCACCCGGTCTTATGAGTACCAGATCGTAATGCCATGCTCATCGGTATAACCTCTCATCGCCGTGTCAACTCCCAGCTGCTTCATCCGGTTCAGCGTCTCATCTTGGTTCCAAATCTTATACGTATAGTTGATGAGGGAAGCCTGGTATAAAAAGGAAAGCTGGTTGCCTTCACCTAACTCTAACAGCTCCTTATTTACGCTGACCAGCTTGCTTCTGAACACCTCATCTCCCACATACGCCCCTTTCAGCCATCTGCTCCCCGACGAAGCGTCGAACTGCCTCCGACCGTGGAGGACGCGGAGGTTATCGAAGATGACACACTCTCCAGGCTCCATCTTGTGCTGATACATCCATTGTTTGTCTTCCAGGAGATGCCGAAACACGGTCGCCGCATGGAGCCATTTACGGTAATTTTCGTGACCCGGTCTAGTCTTGGCTATGCGCTGGTTGCTAGTTTGGAATGGCGGGGCCCAGGACACAAGGAGCTGGCCCCTTGACTGCTCGATAACGGGCCGCGATTGCTGGTAATGGTGCCCGTTCTTCTTGTACTGGTATCTGATATTTCTATTGCACAGATGGTCAAACTGCTTGCGCGGCCCAAGTTCCATTAAATGGGCTGCCCGAGAGCCGTCGCTGAACATGGACTCGCCGCCCTCGCACGTATTCTCGAGACAGTGGAGAAGTTGCAAACGAGGCGGGTCTCTCATGTACATCAAGTCTTGATGCAGTCCGAGAAATTCATTTGTATACGCTACGTTTTCTGCGTGGGGCTTAGAGCGTACATCCCAAGTCCTCCCGTAGAATGTTTCTTGTAGGTTCCCAAACTGGGTGGCGATAGATATGACCGACTCCTCGGATTGTGGTACGTTGCGTATGAAGATTAGTCCATGGGTATGAAGTCGATGTAATCCAGAGAGAAACCCACGCTCACCTGCCACCCAATCCTTATAGTCAATAACGAGTCGGTCCTTATCAAACCTACGAGTGTCCCATAATGTTACTCCGGGTAACTTGTATTCGGGTTGCGTGGAGTTAACTTGAGCAACCGTGTAATGGGATACATGGTCGCCAGATGATAGGAAATCCATTTCCCAAACGATATCAAGCCCGCCATCTTCGGTCGGGTGGATCTCCTTTACCGGAAGATAGGTTGGGACATCGCAAGTGCCGAAGTTCTTCTGACCAGAGTCTGGGTTCACACATAAATTACACTGGCAGGAGTCGCGCAGCCAGTGGCGATCCAAAATTAGTGGTATCTTGTCTGGATCACCATATTGTATCGTGTTCTCGTCCTTCATTTTAATCCAAGGATTTCCGTGTGGCGTTGTTTGACTTGCAAACCCTCTTTGAAGCCTAATCGAAGTTCGGCATGAAGGTTCGTTCCCAGGCCATGGTGTATAGCCTCTCACTGCCGTGCTGCATTGGCGAGACTGAGATGTCACCTGAGATTTAACATCATATTTACAGCTTAGTGGAATAGAGTGTCTGTTTACTCTGTTTGCAATGGCCTGGCAAGTACTAGGGCTTGAACTAGTCCTGCCACAACGTATATGAAAACTTTTAGAATTTAGTAAACGCCGCGACATACTGGTCATGAAGTGTATGGCTGACTATGGGTTAAGGGCGAGATATAGCCAAAGGGAAGCTGCTCACTTGAGATATCATCAAGAAAAAAAAAATCGTGTAAGATAAGTTAACATATGGAGGATGTTACATATTAGGTACCTAAGGTACCTAAGAGGCCTAAAGTGCACTAGAAGAAACTACTAACTACCCTTAGGTGCGGCAAAGTTCTACACCAAATGCACAGACCAATTAACCGAGGTCTTGTCTTGAGACCCGCCCGGATGGAAATGACCTCAGACCCAGTCGAATCGATTAAGTGTGGCTTACAAACGCAATAAGATAGGAGGTACGGCGCCGGTTAAACTTCGGATTTTTAGGTATCTTAGGTGCTCAATAAATAAAGTAAAGTATGACATAGGCCGAATGAAAAGGGGGAAAGGGAACCCTTTACAGCCGCCGTAGATTTATATATATTCATCTTGGAAAGTAATCTGAGAAGACACTTCCGTTAAGTGATAACTAGAGATTACTCAACTAGTTACCTTAGGTACCTATAGTTATAGTTCACCTATCTTTCACTCCCCTGTTAGAATCAACAGGCACAAGTGCAGTCATCTTTCTACCCCGAACAGCACGATAGTGCCTTCGCCCTTTAATGTGTCTTTGCCACTGCTCTTCCGTTTGGAGAGATATATTACACAACTCGCAAGTCTTGACCTTAAGTTGGGCTTTTGGTGTCGAATTATCTTCATCGTAAGCCGTCAAAACTTCGCGTGCCGTATCTGATACTTCGATTGGTTTTGCTAGGGAGTCGCCGTTTAGATACCCCTGGCAAATTTTCGAAGCTGGCTCAAGAACAGTCGTCGAAAAATTATCAGGGTTGGAGCTGTCTAATAGAAACAGATGGTCCGTGGCCTTGTGCTCTCTTACTGCTGGAATGGTTTTCTGTCGGAGCCATCGTGACTGGTATTTTGCGTATTGTCTTGTCGCGGTTTTGATATCTTCCAGTCCAGCTACTTCCAGCTTACTTTTCTCATCGGAGCTCGCATGATTTCGCTCGGCCTCGAGAAATAACTCCATTTGCTTGTATCCTATGGACTGCCATATTCCCCGGGTAAGATCTACATTTTCGCCCCGCTCGGTCCGTGCTCGCCGGCTTTCGTGTAAAAGTCTCACCTCGTCCATCAACCCGCTTTTGTGCATCTTATCTACTCTCTTGTTAAGACGTTCCTTTAAGCCCTCCGGCTCGGTATATACCCAGAAAATCAAGGATTGCCAAGGACCACTCGTTTGCTTGGACAATTCCTTTATTCGCTTCTGCTCGCTATAGATCTCCGATGCGCGTTTTCCCGTAGTTAGGAATATTTCGAGAGAACGCCTAATCTTGCGGCGATCGTCCGGGTGCCACCGGTCTGCCACTTCTGGGTCTACCTCTCGAAGGCGTTTGAGCATCACATCGGTAGGCCCGTCCAAGATTGGGAAATGGACTGCATTTTCCTGTGCGGGCCGATGTTTCAGAACATCATCGTTAGCACCTTTCAAGCTAATTAATTTGTCGTCGAATAGTAGAGCATGGATGTAGTAATGCGTGCCGCCTACTACAATAGGAAGCTTCCCTCTACTCCGAATATCGCGGATGAGCCTAGTCGCCTCGCGCGCGAATATATCAACGTTCCAACTTGGCTCATTAGGGTCAATAATTCCTAGTAAATGGTGCGGAACACCTTTTTGCTCTTCTGGGCTAAGCTGGTTTGTGATAATTGGCAGGCCTTTATACATCTGCATAGCATCGGCGTTGATAACTTCGCCGTTGAATTTGAGCGCCAAGTCTATCGCAAGCTATATGTGGTATTAGTTTTAAAAAGTCCAGGAGAGATAGGAAAAAAGAGTGAAGGACTCGAAGAACAGACATCTGATTTTCCAGTACCAGTTGTGCCCACAATAGCCACGAGGGGCTCTTTTGGAATTGTAGTAGCCATTCTCTGAACATTTCTGCTAAGGAAATGAGTGAGCGCTCGAGATAAGGATATCATGGACCGCGAGTGCATGCATTTGGAGAAAGTTGCATATTAAATAATTTGGTAACTTAAATACATGTATTTTGTCTTCACCCGGAGCAGGTACCTTTATGTATTCCGTACATTAGGTACCTAACATGTCCCAACGTTCCATAAAAATCCATGCTCCTAATTTAGATACAAGTTTAAGGGTCCCATTCTGTTTTGGGGGGTTGTCCCCCCAGGTATCACGTTAGCACGGCCGGCATGGCAGCGTGGCTGCATGGAACATTTGCTTACCTCAGGATGCAAAGCTAAAGTGTCGTGGTCACGTGCTTACCAGCTATCTGCTTGGTTGAAGGGATCCACCCATCGCATAATGGACACATAGTTCAATTTGGGGAATTTTTTGAAGCCAGATCTTTTGCCCAGCGACTTGAATCCTTCCTTTCTTTTACCTTGAGAGAAATCGTCGCGACAACCTCTACACCTAATAAGAGGGCCTTTCGTCGCTCAATCTACTTTCCTTTTCTTACCTTCTCCTTTATTTTATCTCTACTTTCTAACTTATATCACCATGAGTAGTTGTAAGTGACCCTACTAAATAGCTGTTAGAGCTATTATATTTACTGTTGTGTCCCTTTGTTTTGCACCTTTGCGTTGTCCTAGCTCCCATCTTATCCCATTCCTCGCTATCTGAATCTTGACACGCGACTCAATTGTTGCCATTGACTCTCTAAGAAAACAAAAGGGCTAACTTCGTCTCCTTCAGTGCGGTTTCTTGATCTCGTTAAGCCCTTCGTGGCATTCTTGCCCGAGGTTCAGCAGCCCGAGACCAAAGTTCCCTTCAACCAAAAGTTGATGTGGACAGGTCTGACGCTGCTGATCTTCTTGGTCATGAGCCAAATGCCTCTTTACGGTATCGTCTCGTCCGATACTTCTGATCCTCTATACTGGTTGCGAATGATGATGGCAAGTAATCGAGGAACACTGATGGAATTGGGTATTACGCCAATTATCTCCTCTGGCATGGTCTTCCAGCTCCTCGCTGGTACCCACATGATTGACGTCAACCTTGACCTCAAGTCCGATCGCGAGCTCTACCAGACTGCCCAGAAGCTCTTTGCTTTCATCCTCTCCGCCGGTACCGCGACTGTCTACGTCTTCACTGGTCTTTACGGCCCTCCTTCTGATCTAGGCGCTGGTATCGTCTTCCTCCTAATTCTTCAGCTTGTCGTTGCTGGTATGATCGTCATCCTTCTCGACGAGCTTCTACAGAAGGGCTACGGTCTTGGCAGCGGTATCTCTCTGTTCATCGCTACCAACATCTGCGAGTCGATCATGTGGAAGGCTTTCTCCCCCACCTCGATCAACACTGGTCGTGGCCCTGAGTTTGAGGGTGCTGTTATTGCTCTCTTCCACCTGTTGATGACGTGGCCCAACAAGCAGCGTGCTCTACAGGAGGCTTTCTACCGCCAGAACCTCCCCAACATCATGAACCTTCTTGCTACCCTGGCTGTCTTCGCCGCCGTCATCTACCTTCAAGGCTTCCGTGTCGAGATCCCTGTCAAGTCTTCCCGCCAGCGAGGTGCCCGTGGTTCTTACCCCGTTCGCCTGTTCTACACCTCCAACATGCCGATCATGTTGCAGTCCGCCCTTTCTTCCAACATCTTCCTCATCAGCCAAATGCTGTACTCCCGCTTCTCCGAGAACCTCCTCGTCCGCATGTTTGGTGTCTGGGAAGCAAGGGAAGGATCTGCTCAGCTCTCTGCTGTCTCGGGTCTTGTCTACTACATGTCGCCTCCTCTCAACTTCCGCGACGCCGTCCTAGACCCTATTCACACCGCCGTGTACATTACGTATATGCTTAGCGCCTGTGCTATCTTCTCGAAGACCTGGATTGAGGTGTCTGGTTCGAGCCCTCGCGATGTTGCCAAGCAGTTGAAGGACCAAGGACTTGTTATGGCTGGTCACCGTGACCAGAGCATGTACAAGGAGCTCAAGCGCATCATCCCTACCGCTGCTGCTTTCGGTGGCGCTTGCATTGGTGCGCTCTCCGTTGCCAGTGATCTCATGGGTGCTCTCGGCTCCGGAACCGGAACTCTCCTTGCCGTTACGTAAGTGTCACCTACGTATTCACGCAAATTTTCTTTACTAATTCATTTGCTTATAGGATCATTTACGGTTACTTCGAAATTGCCGCGAAAGAAGGTGATCTCGCAGGAATGAAAGGGATGATCATGGGATAAATTTTATGATTACCCCATTCTAACCTTCTAATCGACCGTTATGACGGCACAAGGTCAAAAATGCCATTCTTTAGCGCTGCATGTAATACCAAGGGATAACAAAAAGTTATGAGGGTTTCCACGAGGGCGGCGGTGCTTGGAAAATGCATTAATGGCGGTCTTCGGTCATTCTCGTCTGGGATCCTTTTTAAAAAAGGAGAAATCTCAGGGCGAAGAGTGTATTAGCTTACGTAACAATATTCGTCATGAAAAGTACCATGTGTAAATCTTTTGACCTGGGTTTCGAAGTTGATGCCAAGTGACTTCAACTCATGGATGTACTGTACCCTCCTGGAAGTCGAGTTATGTGCAGTATGTATGCATCAGTCACGGCTCATTGAGCAAGATAATTTGCCAAACAGGTAGGCATGGACAAGGGCTGTTCCCTTCCATGAGGTATCCTAATTCTTAGTAAACACTGAGCATAGACCTCTACATCATAGATTTAACCAAGTACCGAGCCTTTTGAGATCCGGGTTACCGGATATCTTTCATGGCAAGGTCATTATGGCTACCACTAAAGCCTCACATACCATGATATGTCTTTGTTCCCAGGTACGACCGAGGCCAGCTTACCCATCCACTATTTGGCTAATACTACTGGGCTGATACTCAAAATTTATAACAGTTGTACAGTAGGGCTCAAGGAAAAGAAGCTCACTGATAGAGATGCTCGCACCTAGGCATGCGGCTTGATTTGGAATTGCCGATCCGGCCGCACACAACATCCCGAACTACTCACAGTGTCTGCAGATATATATAAAAACTAAATATTGATGGGCTATAATTGGTAAGATAGGGGTTTTGAGGAGCCCAGGATCGGAGAATTGTATGTGATTCGTGGAGCACCGTAGCATCCGCCACCGCCTAAAGTCTATTAATATAGAAGCAATTCAAGATTGAACAACTAGGATAGCACGCAGCGGCACATAGAAGGGGTAGTAGCATGGCCATATATTTAGTAGGTAGCCGTAGCCCACGCTATCGCACAAAGTGCCGGAGCCTTTCCACTTCTACCTACCTAAGGTAGCTTTCGATTTTTCATAGACGGTAAAAACCATCTCGCCCAAGATGCAGTGGAAGACCCTCGCCCTTGCGCTCCTTGTCGAGCACGGCTCCGGCCAGATGCTGCAGATGTTGCGCTTCAGCTGCTCGCAGCTCGTCATCGACCGCCTGGACCCCTTAGTGTCCCCGGGCTCGATCCCGTCGCCGCACCTGCACCAGATCGTGGGCGGCAACTCGTTCAACGCGACCATGGAGCCGGTGGCGCACGACCTGCCCTCGTCCTCGACGTGCACGAGCTGCACCTTCTCCGAGGACTTCTCCAACTACTGGACCGCCGTGCTGTTCTTCAAGGCCCGCAACGGCACGTACAAGCGCGTGCCGCAGTTCGCCAGCGAGGGCCTCCGAGCCGACGGTGGCATTACGGTTTATTATATCCCGTCGACCAACGCTCGGGAGAAGGTCACGGCTTTCAAGCCCGGCTTCCGCATGCTCATCGGGGACGCCGCACTGAGGTCCCCCGGCGACGCGCGCAAGGTGTGCCACCGCTGCATGCCGGCCAAGGGAGATAATAGCAACGTCAACTGCGGGGCTCCGGATACCCAGGAGTTGCCCAAGGGGTTCTGCGCCGGGGGGATCAGATCGGTCATAACGTTTCCGACTTGTTGGGTATTTCTTTCCTCCCCCTTTCTCAACTACCTACCCAACCGATCTAGGTAGGCAATATCCGGGATCTGGACAAAAGCTAATAGAGTGTCATTGAATAGGATGGAAAGAACTTAGATAGCCCGGACCACAAGAGCCACGTCGCTTATCCCAGCCCGGGATCTGGCGATGTCGGTGTTGGTGCGTCGGGTAGCTGTCCGGCAAGCCACCCTGTGAAGATCCCGCAAGTTATGTACGAAGTCATGTGGGACGTAAGTGTTACCCTCCTTCTTCCGGTTATCTCCCGTGAAGTACTGGCCGGGGCTTAGGGGGCGGAAGTGACCGACTCTACTCCAATAGAGAAAGTTTAGGTTGAACTAAAGTATAATTCCTAACGTGGTATATGTTATACAGACCCGGATTTTCAACGATAAGAACCTGTGGCCTGAGGACGGTTCGCAACCTTTCGTATGGAGCACCAGTGACAAGTGAGTATCGTAATATCAGCATTCGCACTTTGAGGTATCACTCTAATGATAGTGTGTAGGGATGGGTACTCGCAGCATGGAGACTACGTCTTTGGTTGGAAGGATGATTCTCTACAACGTGCCATGGACTCGCGATGCAACGGTGCTATCTGCAACCAACTTAAGATACAGTCCTCAGAGGAAGCGATGAAGTGCACCAAGCCTCGTGTTGTCGAAGAGGACATTGACGGATGTAAGTGACACTACCTACCCCTGAGTCTTCTGACCTCCTTGGTGGGCTTGATATAGCTAACCTCCTCACAGGGTTAACTGAAATCCCGGGAATGTCAATGTAGACCGGTTCTACTCATTGAACCTAACGTCGTGATATTCGAGTACTGGGCGTCAATGTCAAATGTAGGGATAACAAGTAATAATCTATATATTCTATATACTTGGAACGTACGTAGAAGAGAAAAAAGGGTGATCCGGCTTGGAAGATCACGCATATAGGTACCTAAGTTAATGTCCCATATGAGCCCCTTCTCGTCCTCTCTAAGCTGCCTTACCTATATGCATTGTTTTGTCCTGACTCCAATTCTATATATCTCCTTGCTTCCTATCTGAGAGCACTGAAGACGCTTTGGCATCTGCTTGCGATCTGACGGAAATCACATTTCTGTTTATCGTCGGGTTCATTCTTATACTTACCTACCAATGAAACCTTTCAAAACACAACGCCTCTCAAACGACATTCCAGTAAATCGGACTCTACATTGGTCCTTGCTGCATTACCTGCTTAGTCACTTGCATTAGGTTGCTGTGTACGCTAGGTATATTGCAAGCCACTTATAGGACATGTTTGATAAGACCCGTGACTCGTCTTCGACAGCCGCTATTCGACCGTATCGCAAATATACCAAGTAGACATCACGTAAACCGGGCTTAGGGTAGGGTCTGATGACATGGGAGAACTCAACTCCAAAGGCTGCAGCCGGTCTAGGCACCATTATAGATATAAATGTAAGCCAGTATCCGACAGTTATAAGCATGTCAGAAGCCATAGCCGCGTATGATTGGCCCGCGTTCGCTTATAGCGACTTATTTTCCTGCAGTGAATTCACGAGGAAAGAGGTGCATATGCATAGAGCCGTTGGATTTTCATAGAACAAGGCTGATAAGTTTTAAAGATCGAATAGACGACGTCTCGCCTTGTCGTTAAGAATCAGGTGTTATGTCGTCGTATGCTTTGATAGAGTGTTAGGTCAGGTTAGGTTTGGGTCAACTTCGCGTAGATTTATAGCCCTGGGGCGGCGGAACCGGTGAAGAAGGTATAAGACGGACTGACTCACTCACCTGCATGTTTAAGGCGGCTGGGACGGTCCAAATATTTGTTTTTCCAGTTCCCATAATCTTTATTTAAAAAAAAAAAAGGAATGAAAAAAAGAAGAAAAATACAACTTGTAAATGCAATTTGAGATTATATAGTCGTCCCCAGTGAGAATTCACTTAGAAGCGAGTCCATTATAAAGTAAATAATCTGTGAACTTATCATATCTCCTCACAGGTACTTCATACTTAAACTTTTTATCTCGCATTCAGTTATAAGGTTGTGTGCATCGATCAAAATAAGTTACAGATCACCCGTCTCCCCCGCATTAAATTAAATGCATGTCGAGCGTTACACGAATATTCGAGTTCAATACCTTAAATATACCTTTTTACGGCTAGGTTAGTTGTAGAGTAGAGAAATGATATCATCGAGGCCTGGTAGTGGGTATTACAAACATAGGGAGGTGTGACGGACTTGAATACTTACATGAAATTATCTAATCATGTCTAGGATAGTGTATTTGCACCACTGTTCAGAAGCGTGTACGATTATAGTGGAAGCCTGCAACGAATACGAAGGTTAGCGACTATGCGGTGAAGAGACAATTGTATTCGGAACGCGTTTAAAGGTGGAATAGTGGATCTGGCTCGCGTGCTAGCCCGAAAGTTTAAAGATACTAAGCTTACCTGTCTAGCTTGAATTTGTTATCAGGAACGAACCAGTATAGGCAAGTCTAGGCTACCTTGGAGCATGTAAGTACTGGACTAAAATCTGTACAATCCTACGTGATAACCTTACCTGCCTTGAAGGTTGCAAATTACTAAGGTACCTAACGCAGTCGGAGTTGGATCTCGTACAATACAAATCTGCCTGCCCTATGGATATATGTAAGGTATAATACATGATGTACGGAATACCTACCCGGGTAATGTAACAAAATGTGCCCACCGTACAGATGTTCCAGTTATGACCTCGGGAATCACTTATGATGCTCCACATACGGGGAGCTTTACACATTAACTACTTGTTGAACTCTATTGTATCATATGCGTATAGAGGTTACGTTTGGGTACCTGTCTAGAGGCCCACCATGCCCCACTATGTACGAGACTTACATAGAGGTACATCAGCTCTAGTGCTAAGCTAGCTCCTGTATATTTTATCATCCGTCAATCACAGCGCCTTCTAAACCTTTTTATGCTATCTTCCGCTCCACTCGCCCTAAAAAGTTTCCCGATTCGCATGCAGCCATTAACTTCTCGCCTCTTCCTTTTCCTCTTCTTCGCGACAAACCCCAAACACCGTGTTCGCCAGTCCTGTCCATAGTTACAGATCGTTTCGAGTAGCTGTGCCGACCATCGTCTTCTCCTTCTTCATAAGCCAATTGATAATAGAAGACGATAACAATCCCCATACCTATCTGGTGATATCATCTAAGTTACCTACCACTTTCTTGAGTGGGGCCGGGGAGATAGAGGAAACATGAGCTTTGCCTCGTGTACATGGCCGATATGGCGGACAGATGACTTCACAACATGTTTTCGATCCGAGTTAGTCTTTTCCTGTGCTTGTGCTCAGATTGGTTGTGTATTGCGCATACTAACGGCTTAAAAACAGTTATCTACAGATCCTCTTCCCGCTTATATTAGTTTCTCTCTCTCTCCTTCATCTCCTAGTACAGACCATCTACCGTAATGTCAAGTTAAAACGAGCGCATGGCTACAACCAGATACCTGACCATCAAGGCCATACCGATGTGCCGCCGGAGGAAGAAGACTCCTTAAGCACCGATGACGATGAAGGATTGGCCATCAACACAAATAGCGGTGGCCGCCTCGCTTTGGTCAAGACCACCTCCAAAGGCTCCATTGTCCAAGCCGATACTCCGCCCGCTCAGGATCTTGTAGTGATTATCGAAGAAGTCGCAATATGTGGTTTAGTGGCCGTCAATATTACCGCTCTCGTTACTAATTCATTCAATGGCCATGGGAAATTGGCTGCCATCGTGGGTTTGGTTACTTGGGTTTATGTTCTGGTCCTCGCGACGCTCAGGTTGTTTTTAGGAAACACCAAGTGGCGAGTCCCGCGACTATGGAATCATACTGCTTTTATATACGGATTCCAATGGCTCTTCACCCTCGTCTTATTCCGCTCCGCCATAATTCATGCCAGCTCCAAACTTGGGCAGGTCCTAATTATTGTCGAGTTTAGTCTGTTAACTCTGCTGTTTGGGATGGCTTTGAACACTAGAAAGGGTAATAAGACGGTTGTCCTGGAGTGGGAAGGGAATCTTGAGCCATCGCGCGAACCTCTGGCTTCCGTGCTGTCTCTGGTAACTTTTTCTTGGATCGACTCAATGTTGTGGCAAGGTTACAAGGAGCCTCTCGAGATTAAACACGTATGGAACCTCTTACCCCGTGATAAAGCTGCTACGGTCCTTGCCAACTATCGCCAAGTCAAGAAGACAACTTCTCTCGCGCTACATCTACTCAAGTATTTCAAGGGTCTAGTTATTCTTCAGTGTGCCTGGGCCACGCTGGGTGGAATACTTACGTTTGCTCCGACTCTCCTTCTCAAAGCTATCCTTGAGTACGTGGAACTGCCAACGATCGCTCCGAGAAATGTACTTTGGCTTTACGTTATTCTACTACCTGTGTCCGACCTTGTCCGTTCTGTCGCCGATAATCAAGCCCTATGGATTGGGCGAAAGATCTGCATCCGAATCCGTGCTATCATTATCGGAGAGATCTATGCTAAGGCCCTCCGACGCAAGGCGGCAAGCGGCAAAGATACTGTTCTGGGCGGTAATGATACGAGAAATTCTAAGGAAACCAGAATAGAGCGACTAAAACGATTCTTGAGGTTAAATAAGAAGGCGGATAAGAAGACCAATGCTCAGAATGATGACGTTGCTAAGAAGGACGGGTCTAAAGATGCAGATGAGCAAGCCAATCTGGGAACCATCATCAACCTCATGTCAGTTGACAGTTTCAAGATCTCCGAGTGCACTTCGTACCTGCACTTCTTGCTAGCCTCTGCTCCCTCGCAGCTCATTGTGTCTGTTGCTCTTCTTTACCAAGTTATGGGGTTGAGTGCAATTCCCGGTCTTGTTGTTATGGTGATTCTTTTGCCAATCAATATCTTATTAGCCAAAGGCTTCAATTTGACCCAACGTAAGATTATGGCTGCGACGGATAAGCGAATACACACTACTAATGAAATCCTCCAAAATATTCGGATTATCAAATATTTCGCCTGGGAGAAGCGCTTTAGTGATGTTGTGGATGAGAAGCGACGCAACGAACTGAGAGCCCTGCGGAACCGTTATATGATCTGGGCCCTTGCTGTGGCTATTTGGAATACGGTGCCGGTTCTTATTACGTTCTTCTCGTTCTTAGTCTATACCAAAGTCGAACGAAAGCCTTTGTATCCTTCCATTGCATTTACCGCAATATCACTCTTTATGCTCTTACGAGTGCCTCTAGACCAGCTTGGTGACATGATTGCTCATGTCCAAGAAGCCAAGGTTTCAGTTGATCGAGTCGACGAATTTCTGAACGAAGATGAGACAGACAAATATAAGCAGCTGGGACCAGATAATGTAGACGAGGACGGCAACAAGGTCATCGGTTTCCGAAATGCTACATTCATATGGGGTGGCAAGGACTCAGTTGCATCAGATGGCTCGATGGCATTCCGTCTTCTTAATCTTGATATTAATTTCAGAATTGGGAAACTCAACATTGTTGCTGGCCCTACAGGATCAGGAAAAACCTCACTTCTCATGGCTCTACTCGGCGAAATGACTATAACGGATGGGAAGGTCTATCTCCCTGGCGGCCGCAGTCGCGAGGACGTCCGACCGGACCCGGCAACAGGGTTGACTGAAACTTGTGCTTACGTTGCACAGACTGCTTGGCTAGTAAACGCGAACATCAAAGAGAACATCTTATTTTCAGCCCCGTACGACGAGAAGCGGTACAAAGACGTCTTGGTAGCTTGCGCATTGGAGCGAGACCTTGAAATCCTGGATAACGGCGACGAGACCTTGGTTGGAGAGAATGGTATAACGCTTTCTGGAGGTCAGAAGCAACGCATTTCCCTGGCTCGCGCTGTATATTCGAACTCGCGACATATACTGCTAGATGATTGTTTAAGTGCTGTTGATTCGCATACCGCAAAGTGGATTTTCACCAGGTGTATTAAGGGTGAGCTAATGAAGGATCGCACCTGTATCCTTGTCACGCATAATACAACTCTGTGTGCGCCCCAGTCTGAGTATGTTGTTTTACTGGACAACGGCAGAGTGCATGCACAAGGACCAGCTGAGGAAGTGATTGCTTCTGGGAAGCTTGGTGAAGAAATACGAAACAAGTCTCGCCCAGGTTCAGCTAGCGCCTCGCGTGTCCCTTCTAGGGTGCCATCAAGTGTAGGCGATGAGAGCGACCAGACTCTAATTAACCATAGCGGAAATGGAGAAGCGAGCGCGAGTTCCACCACCAGGCAAGAGAAGTCCCAACGAAACGCCATGCAGGAGACGAAGGCTACGGGTGCTGTCAAGTGGTCAGTCATCAGCCTATATCTCCGAGCAATGGGCACCTGGTGGTTCTGGGCCATAGCTGTTGTGGTATTTGGTAGCCAACAGCTTAGCGGTGTCGCCTCAAACCTTTGGATCAAAGAATGGGCCAACCAGTATACCGCAAGCCTCGGAAGCGTATCCTTGTCTGGAATACAGCCTAGCATGTCTCCGCCGCATTCTTCCAGCTCTTTCCCATTGCCTGCTTATTTCTACACTGCTACTAGTTTTGTTAAGAGTGCATCCTTTATCACGCCCGCGAGCTATTCGCCCGGGGATGTACCAGAAGTTAATGTTGACTACTATCTCGGTGTTCTCGCATTAATAGGAGTTGCAGGCGCAATACTAGCATTGATCCGCGATATCTGGCTCTTCTTCGGGTCGCTCACCGCATCCTGGAAGCTTCACAATAAGCTTATGTCTGCCGTGTCCAGGGCGAAGTTCAAGTTTTTCGACGTCACGCCCCTAGGCCAACTGATGAACAGGTTTAGCAAGGATCTCGAGGCTATCGACCAAGAGGTCGCCCCTGTCGCTATTGGTGTTATGACTTGTGCGGTAGCTATCGTGATTACTGTGGTATTAATAGCAGCCATCACTCCCGGATTTTTGGTTGCTGGTGTATTCATTACTGGTCTATATATCTTAGTTGGTATGTTCTATCTTCGAGCTTCTAGGGATCTGAAGAGGCTCGAGTCGGTGAACCGAAGTCCTCTCTTTCAGCAGTTCGGCGAGACCCTTTCCGGCGTCACTACAATTCGTGCATACGGCGATGAACGCCGATTTATTCGGGAGAACCTAACCAGGATCAACACGCAGTCCCGTCCCTTCATTTACCTTTGGGCCGCTAACAGATGGCTGGCAATTCGGACGGACCTTTTGGGTGATCTCGTATCATTCTTTGCCGGTGTTTTCGTTATCCTCAGCTTAGGGAATATCGATGCCGGCTCTGCCGGTGTATCTCTAAGCTATGCTATTGGGTTCTCTGAGAATATTCTCTGGCTCGTACGACTCTATGCCGCGAATGAACAAAACATGAATTCGGTCGAGCGTGTCAAAGAATACCTCGATGTGGAACAAGAAGCTCCGCTGGTTATCGAAAAGAACCGTCCTCCCCAGAACTGGCCCGCCCACGGAGCAGTTGAATTTATTGGGTATTCTACAAGGTATCGTAAGGAGCTCGACCCGGTATTAAAAGACGTTACTTTCAAGATCAATCCCCGCGAAAAGGTTGGCATCGTAGGAAGAACAGGCGCCGGAAAAAGTTCCCTGACCCTAGCGATCTTCCGCGCTCTCGAAGCAGACAGCGGCAAGATACTTATCGATGATATTGATATCAGTATGATTGGCCTTCAGGATCTCCGAGAAGCTATTACGATTGTTCCCCAAGACCCGACTCTTTTCACCGGCACTATCCGAACAAATCTTGATCCTTTTGATCTTTACACTGACGAAGAGATCTTCATAGCTCTCAGGAAAGTTCAGCTTATTGGACCAAGTGAAGCTCTTCCATCATCGACACAGAGCGAAGCTGAAGAATCCCAGGCTTTGATTAGCCCCTCTTCGCCAAATGTATCAAACAAGAACATATTCCTTGATTTGTCTTCCTCAGTCGCGGAGTCCGGCACGAATTTGTCTCAGGGCCAGCGGCAATTGTTATGTCTCGCTCGCGCCATGCTGAAGAATCCGAAGGTATTGGTGATGGACGAGGCTACAGCATCAATCGACTACGCTACAGACTCCAAGATCCAAGAGACTATCCACGACCTGAACACGACCATCATCACCATCGCGCACCGCCTCGCAACCATCGTCGACTACGACAAGGTGCTAGTACTAGACCACGGCGCCGTCGTGGAATACGGTCACCCGCACGAGCTTCTGCAGAAGGAGAACGGAAACTTCAGGAGCATGTGCGAGATGAGCGGGGACATGGAGACGCTGGCCAAGGCGGCGAAGAAGGCCTGGGACGATAAAAAGCTTGTGGACGACGAGTAGGAAAAGGGGTCCGCATCACATCGCACTGCACATATAACACACATGAACCATAACCATAACCAACCCAGAACGAACAAGGTTTTAGGGTTTTAATCAGGGAATTCTTGCTATTACAGGATAACCACCATTTTTCTTACTTCTTGAAATAATGGCGACCGTGCGTAAATTCTTCCTAGGACATACTTCTTGGTGTTTGTGTTGACGTTGACGTTGACGTTGACGTTGACGTTGACGTTGATGTTGATAGTGGAGTAGTAGACCGCTGCTGCATTAATGAAGCGATCTGCTGCACTTGGGCGTGGCATGGCGCAACATGGCATGGCGTGGTGCGTCCGTATATAGAGGTTAGAGACAGCCAACAGCCGCACTGTTTATACGAATTGAAGCCGTGTTTCTTTTTGGAAACGTAACTTCTATATGCTTGTATGTGTGTAAGAGGTACGTTTTACGACGATTTTTTTCATGTTTATCCTTGGTAGTGTTGTGGATGATATGATTCTGGCCATAGATTGTATATGTTGGGTACCTAAACTACTGAAAATATAAAATGGTGAAGAAATATATAACTATCTACCTAACCTACTTGGACCTATTGATATTACTGAACTTGCTCATGTGGGTTGACATACTATAGTGGCATGTAGAGAATCACCCGCTAGCTCTGCTTTGAGGGGGCGGAATTCTGATAACTCAGGTACAATACAAGTGACCCTTTTATATGGTTGCATCAAGCAATTGTATTAAATATATCAAATAGTTAATGTGTTAAAGGTGTGTATAGGTAATTCGATGCAATGGCTCTTGAAGGTGTCACCAACTTTTACACAATTCAACTACCCCTGTATTATCGGGTTTTTAATTGAGATGAGCTTTTTTTTGAGAGCTACCTGTGTAACTCCTCACAAGAAAGTGTACCCAACTGTACGCGAATATGACAACGCTATGAAAATTGATCAACGAAAGTTGAGTTCATATACGCCAGCGCAACATATCAAGACACATTAAGCAAGCAGGTAATAATTCAGAATTCATTCGTGCCAGTCCGATTCATGTACATGGGTTTTTGGTAGGCAAGTGAACATTATACAATACACAACGAATGTCCCCGGAGGCAAATCATGGCCTCCCAAGGCACAGACTGTATGCTTTTGCTTTACTTTTATTACTTTTATTTTCCCCTTGCCGGAACGTAATACACCATTTCCCTTTCCAACCCTCGTAACGACGAATGGAATATCCCCCTACCCTAACCCTTTCCGTTATCCTAACGCGTACCACGTAATGCCTATCAACAGGCAGTAGACAGCCTTAGTGAAAGGGCCTTCCTATGCAGCCAGCTTCTTCTAATCGGAAGCCTTGGCCTTAGTCTTGTTGCTGGCACCGCTCTTGCCGCGGCGCGCAGTGGGACGGTTGAGGTGGTCGGAGGGGATCCAGCTCTCGTCGTAGCCCTTGTCAGTGCCGGTCGCAGAACTTTCGCCTCCGGAAAGGGGTTCCTTCTCGGCAGCAGGTAGAGTAGCACGGCCCTTCTTGCCAGACTTGCTGGTGGGAGTGCGCTTGGTCTGGGGGAATAGAGCCTCAATGTAGGTCTTGTACACGAAGTAGCACGTGCCAGCGAAGGCGACGCTAAGGAAGGCGTAGAGGAAGATGCTGTAGTAACAAAATTAGCAATTTTATTTATAGGAAAGGCACAAGTGCGATGCAGAAGCAAGGGGGAAGCTAGAAAATAGAACTTACATCTGAGGATCGAAGATGCTGGTAGGAGCCTCAACAATGCTAACAGTCTGGTCGTAGACGGCAACCTGGAAAATCTGGTTGGCCGAGTTGCTGATAACAGCCATAAGCTGCAGGCGTACTTCCTGAGGTAGCATGTCGAGCACAAAGGAGTAAGGAAGCGACTGCTTCTCGCCGGCAGGGATGGTAGCCTCGTAACGGACGGTGGTTAAGTTGCGCACGACGTGGGACATAGGGTCGTCCTCAGGAGTCAAGGGCTTATTCTTGACAAGCTGGCCGCCAACAAAGGAAACCACGATAGGTTCATCTTCGTTGTTGGTCACGTCGATCACGGCCTTAGTCGGGCGGCCATTAACAAGCTTCACGCCAAAGATGTCATCCGCCTCGGGGAAGGTAGCTACAACTTCGGCCTGTAACTCAGCCTTAGGAGGGCTACCGGCATTGTCGGAAAGAGGCTTTGGAAGAGATGTAATGTTAGAAGCTATCTTTATATATAAAAGTGGTAGACTGGGGAGCTGGTTAGCTTACAGAATCGGCGTCCGCCTCGGCAGCAGCAAAGACAGAGGCGACGCGAAGGGCCAAAGCCGCAAGGACAGAGTAACGGAGAGCTACCATATTGGGCAAGACGACGAAGGAGAGACTTAAACCGCGGCTGTAAGAAGAAGAATAATAAGGGAGGGAAAAAGTTTGTTGGGATTAAAAAGGAAGGGAAAGAAAAGCTCGGAGGAAGAAAAGTTGCGGAGGAGCTTCAATTCATCAATTGGAAATTCGGAGAAGGCCCTACGGCAGCTTCGCAACGGGGGAAAATTGCTTGTGTGCAATCTGGTCAGATGCAATTGCATTGAACGATGGGTCCCTGGATTTGGTTTCGGACCAATGACGTGACGTTGCGTCAGGAAGAAGGTTCCTTCCTTCTCATACCCCTGCACCTTCAGATACCTACCCGGTACGTACCCGAGAGTGCTTGACGGGTGGCTGACGTTCCCGAATTCTGGGGACTTTGACGTGGCTGCGACTTCCTTCTCTCAGACGCCTTTACGGTGATACATGTAGCTATCTCGTCGTACCTTCTTAGTTCTGCTTCATCACAACATTGAACAATAGAAAATGAGAAAATGATGTCATTGAATTAAGTTTCATTTGTACTGCTTCAAAATGTTCACTTTAAAATTAACTCTAGGCGAATTTAGGCCTTTTACATAACTTACCTCATATCTATTGCGCAAATTGATATGCCAAACACCAATCTCCTAAAACCCATTTTGTTGTTTGACTTGTTATTCATCCATTGACAAAACTACGCAGAAAATAATAAGAAATATTTCTTTTGATTTCCCGACCCATCATACATTGAGCTCTTAAGCAATATTGTACACTTGTATATACCTCTCATAACTCTCATACGTGTCCGCCAAGTTCAACATTTAATATTATTCCACTTCATCTCCTCAACATGCATTATTCATTATAATTCAAATCCTCAATCATCCCCCTTAAACCCAATCCTCCCATCTCAACCCATCCCTCAAGCCCTCCCACGTTGGTCCCTCAGCATCAGGCAAAAATCCATTCGCGCAGTACGCATATTTAACTTGAGCAGTACGATTCTGCGCTGCGTAGAAGCTGTCGTATTGCGGCTCCAAAGCATCTGCTAGCGTCCGCACGTCGCCCTTGGCGTGTAGTTCCGCCCACGGTCGTTGGCACGTTGTGCCTGTGCAAGTCTTGAGGACTAGTAGAAGGGAATCCAGACGCGCGGCAACTCTATCTACGGGATAGCCGGCTGCCGTGGATGTTGAGGAAGTGGTGGATTCTGAGGAGAGAAGGTTATCGAGCTGGCCTGGGTCAACCTATAGAAAGTCAGCTCCATGATTCCAGTAAGATGAACGGGAAAGTATACGCTCAAATCGTAAAGCTCGTGCTCGTTGTTACACCAGACGGAATAGTACAAATTGTACCCCGGTCCCGAAACGCGGAGAGCCTTGTACGTGTTGTGTTGGAGCGGGTTTCCTGGAAGGGAAGACAATGTCAGATCAAAATTCCTCAAATACACACAATAAATTGAAATCGTTTTTTTTTTTTTTGGGGGGGGGGGGGGGGGGGGAGAGAGGAAGCGGGGTGAATATACTAGAGTGCAGCAGAAAATCAGACAGGCCCCACCACAGCCCCCCCCCCCCCCCCCCCCCCCCCCCCCCCCCCCCCCCCCCCCCCCCCCCGCCAGAGAGAATAAGGCGGTTATCATCAGTCTTCCCACTTACGATTATAAATCCCCTCCCCCATCGCCATCCCCCAATACTCGATGCCCGCCAGTTCCCTCCTCTCCCCGCTCCTCACAACGCTCTCAATCCCCTCCTTCGTCACCGGGATCGGCGCGCCGTCGAAGTCCGCCCGCTGCTCGATCCCCAACAGCTCGAAGAACGTAGGCGCGAGGTCCGCGTGCGTAGTAACGAATCCCGCTGTGTCTGTCGTGTAGTTCGCCGCGACCCCCGGCCCCCGCACGATCAGCGGCACGTTCACGTCCTCCTCGTACCCGCAGCTCTTTCCCGGCTGCAGCCGGTGCTGCCCGATGTGGTACCCGTTGTCGCTGCTGTACACGAAGTACGTGCTGTCGAGGAGGCCGCGCGCCTCCAGGCGCCGGAAAAGCCCGTCGACAAGCTCGTCCACGGCTTGTAGGGAGCGCAGACGCTGTCGGTAGAAGTGGTCGTTGTACTCTACGTTGGTGTCGTTCTGCCGGGGGAGTTGGGAAATCCAGTTTGCGCCGGACGGCTATATGTAGGTATCTTATATGAGTGTACGAACTTAGAGCAAGGACAATCGTGTTCAGGAGTTTAGGGGTTAAGGGGTTCGAAGGCGGTGTCAAGTAGGCACCTAAGGTAAGGTGGTAAGGTTATACATACCTGATCCGGGTTAAAATTAGCAGTCCTTGGGACCTTCTCGTCCTTGAAAAGGTTCTTGTGCCGCTCAGCCGGTACGGGCTCGGTGAACTCGAAAGGCAAATTATCTAGATCGCGGCGGCCATCCGAAGCCGAATCCTTCATAACGACATTGGCGTGGGGTGCTACTGGCGCAGCAACGAGGAAGAAAGGTTTTCCGGCGTCAACAGCTTCGTCTAACAACCCGTACGCTTTCTCCGCTAACACATCGGTGCTATATTGTCCTTCGTAACTACGTGGCTCCTCGCCGTCCCGCTGGAACGTGCTGTTCAGATAGTTATATGTGTAAGGATCCAGTAGGAAGTCCTACGTCAATGTTAGTCTTCGAACTCAGCTTATGAGTAATACAATACGAGTAAGCAAGTATGAGATAGGTAACAATACCGAACCCGCAAAACCCCCCGGAGCCGGCGAATTATAATTCTCCACCGTGTGCGCGTTGAACAGCTTCCCGGTATAATACACATTATACCCAGCCTCCCGCAACCAGACGGGGAAGTAATTCTCATTCAACCCCTGCGTCACGAACTTCGGATACCCGCCGTACGGCGGGCTCACGTCCGTCACGTTGGTGTTGTGTGCAAACTTCCCCGTCCACAGCGTGACCCGCGACGGGCAGCACACCGCCGTCGTCGCGTAGTGGCTGGCGAACCGCGTCCCCTGGTCCAGCAGGTGCTTCTTGACCTGCGGCATGTAGTCCAGCGACGACAGGTGCACGTCCTGGTCGTCCGTCAGGACGAACACGACGTTCGGCCGGCGTTGCTGCTGCTGCGATTGGGATGGGAATGGGGATGGGAATTCGGGCTTAGTGCCTGGACCGAGGGGGGCTTGGTCCGGAGTTGAGTTTAGTGTGGTGGCCCTGACCAGGCTTGTGCCGGTGCCGGTGCCGGTGGCACATAACACCACAGCTGCGGTTAGGGCCGCGGTGCGCATTTTGAATTATAGTCTTATGAGTGTGTTCAAGCTTCCTTTCATAACATTAGATTAGGTACGGTGGGAGATCATTTCGAAGATAGAATCTTAGCTGAAGATTGGGATTGGAGATATGACAACGAGATTTATAATAGCGAGTAGCGTGCTGGATTATGCTTTATATATTATATATATTGAATACCTCTTCACTAGGAGGTATTATTGATACTAATTGAGATACTCGTGCGCCTATCTCTAATGAGCGCATGGCAGGGGTAAGATTGCGTGCTTGACTGCCTACCTACGGTAGTTAGCAAATAACGGAAATACCGTGTCAAACAAAACGGATATAATAATTTACATTTGCTTCAAATATCTCTGAATAACTTCAGTTTAGGGGTAACCTTCATGCATGACAGGTGCCTCAGGTATAGCATGTAGCATGTAAACCTAGGGAGGCGTTCAGCTCCAAGCGCCGTCTACACCAAACATACCATATAGACATTAACCCTCCTATCAACGAACTTCAAACATAGCTCACCAACCATACATCAAACATCAACACAAAACACTCAAATGGACAAATAACTATGCCATTAGTTCTTGCAGCTACTTCATAATCCATATCCTTAAATCATAGCTATCGCTAAACCTCCTCCAACCGAGGAATAACGCTTCTCCCACCCATATAAAAAACGCCTTGCTGGCCTGACTACCCTATGCTTAACCCAATAGTAGAAAGAATATTTTAGATCTAGGTACTGATAACATTGTCTAGCGCAATGTCTACAGGAGGAACATTCTCCTTTAAGTTAAGTCCCAACTGTCAAGTAGATCGGCACCGCTACCGCCACCTCCGAGACCGCTAAACATATCGTCGCTTGATCCAAAGTCGATCCCGCCGTGGTGGCCCGAGTCACCCGGACCACCGAGGTGACTCATGTCGTTGCTGCCGCTTCCAAGATCCAGATTCATGCCTCCGTCGTTTGACCCCAAGCCCTCGTTTTGGGCAGCAGCGGCCAATGCGTCCCCGAGAGCGTGTGCGTTTTCGCCTAGTCCCAAGTTCGATAGGTCGCCTTGAAGCATCGACTCCGCAGGCGGCGGTATGAGCATCTGCGCTTCCACTTTGCGGTACAACCGAACAATGATCTCGGCCATGACCGGATCCGACTTCTGGATGATTTTGCAGTCTTCGGCTTCCGCCTTTAAGGCCGCCTGAAGGGAGATCCGTAGCTGTGGAGGTACATATGGCCGGTTTGGTGAATCCAAATGAAGTACTGCTTCTGTCGGTGGTTGCAGATTCGTCACATCCGGAGCGCATATGAGAGCGGTGGCGATATCGTGGGCAATACTTCCGTTGCCGGCTTCGGTCTGCAACTTGACTTCCTCGAGGACAATGTATAGAAATCGCTTCGCGCCAAGCATTCTCAAAGCCGTCAGGATCTGGCGATGTGTATATGAAGTCGGCATCACATTAAGACCAGGATGAACACTCCACGATACGAAGCCTTGTACCAAATGTCGAACAAGCGCAGCCAGCCCCCCATTCGCTGTACTGCACCATGCCTCAAGCTCGTTGTTAGCGGCACTGGCAGTCCGCCGCGAGAGGCGGATATTTTCCCTCATCGCTTTAAGTAGAGGCTCGATTGCCTGGTTCTTGGGGTCCCATCGCTGACATGATCTCAGTGAGGAATCTAGTGGTATTGCGATAATATTAACAACGGAAGATAGCATCGTTTGGGCCTCGGTTGAGCCCTGTTTTGTTAAGAGGATCAATTGCAGAATCCTGATAACTGCTTTGTGCTCTTGACCGTGGCTGAGTTCTACCCAAAGCAGATTTGACATATATAATATTGCCGGTACGAGCGATGGGAGTAAGAAAGTATTGACTAAGTCTATATCGAAATCAACATGTAATCTAAGGGGGGTTGCTACTTGGGGACTCACATTCAACGCCGGTTTTAAGGCTTTCTTCGTCAAGGTGATTTGTGCAGTATGCGAGAACAATTTGGTGGAATAGCGTCGGAACAAGTAAATAGAAGTCCTGCGGGGGACACGAAGATAGCAGCTCGTCCGCTAGCCCTCCAGATTCAGTATCGAAAAGACCTCGTATCCAGCTATCTAGATGGCCGTTCTCTTTGTCTGTTAACTCGTCCAGTGGTCTGTTGAGTTGGTGTACAGTGAGTAATTTAGCTACAAACGAATCTGATCGGATGCCAAGATCCATGGTCGAAAGATTATAGCGATGGACAAATGCCAAGACTAAAAGCAGTACAGATCCGAACTCCTCATAAACAGGTTGGTATTCCCCTTGATCTTCTTCGTAACGCCAGTGATTATCTAACAGCTCGCAGAGAGGGTGTAACATAGTAATTGGTTTGCAGAATAGGAGCATCACGTCCAGTAACAGAGGCTTCTTAGCAAGCTGGCTGCAGAGAAGCTTCAAAGTCATGGTCTCTTTGTTATTGCAAAGACGACCGATAACCTAGCGATTTTTAGCATTTATATCTTCATTAGGATACTGCCGAGGTGCTTACTTCTGCTAGAGCCTGACAAACTGCTCCGACGTTGCCGTCCATATTGTCTAGTTCGCCGATGAATCGTTGAATTCTCTCAGGGTCACCCATGCATTCCTCGACTAGTTGTTCCTTAACATATCGACCTGCCTGCGGTAAAGTTTGATATGTAATTTCGCCGAGTAATCCTTCGATACTTGACTCCGGGATTAATCCATGAAGACAGCAAGCGAAACAGAAATCCTGGCGGACGCTATCGGTAAAGGTATTACTGTTGTGTGTATCATCAAACATGGCAGATAAGGTTGGGAAAGCATTAGTATCGACGTTGTTAAGTGCCTCAGTGATACAGAATTGAGCGGATAAAGGGGGATACATGGATGTTGCCAACGTTGCCAGAAGCAGGGGTAATTTGTTGATCAAATAAGACCGAAGGAGGTAGCTCGCCTGTTGTCCTTCATTACGAAATACTGCGTTGGCAAGGATGTCGAAAGAAGCTAGTATCAGATCAACCGTGGTGGATTGTATATCTCCCTAACTGTAGTTAGTATTTCCCATGGAACGGAGTGCTGAACATGGTACATACCTGATACCTGTTGTGCAAATAATTGAAGAGGGCAGCATCGTCGATTAGGGGTCTCCCAACGAGCTAAGCAATATTAATCTCTTACTCCACTGCGATGCTATTCGGAATCTTACTGAGGCATTCAAGTAGATGTACAAACCAGCTCGCGAGTTAACATTTGGCAACTCGGGCACAACAAAATTGTCTAGAGCCATCGACGACTCAATGTCATCAAAACCAGGATGGGTGATATCTTTTTTCTTATCAGCCGGCTCGAAAGAGGCAAGTGTCTCGGTGCGGAATAGCTCGAGCCGACTAGCTATCTGCGACGCACTCTGGAGGATGGACGGGATGAAGCTTGCCAGACTTTCGGACAAAGCCCTTCGCACATCTATGTAGTGTAAGTCTACCTGACTAAATTCATGATAGATGTCGTGAATACGTACGTTTTGCAAAAGGGCGGCTAAGAGCGCTCAGAAATGTTTGGCTCTCGCAGATAGCTAGAAGAAGCATAACAAACGCAGCTCTAGCCGCTTCCATCTCATCCCTCGACTGTGGGCTATGTAGCTGGCTCATGACGTCGTGCGCAAATGCTGTGGAAGCCGAAGTGAATAATGTCATCCACTGAGCCATTAATTTGCATATCTGTAAGGCATCACCGGCACTTCCAATACCTGACCCCATAGCAACTGCTTTCGTAAGGCGGTAGAAGATGACCTCTTCGGCACCATACGAATTACCCCATCTCAGCTGTGTTTTGTCTTCTGAATTCTCCAGCGGATCATTACCGGCCTTCGAAGCTTGTGTATGGGATGTCGAATATTTATATAGAGCCTGGAGTATAGAAGGGGTATCGATGAGTTTGTACTTGACGAGACCTTGGAAATATCGTGGGATGCGAGGATCGAGGCTTTCGGGATTCGAAGGTTGGGGTTTCAAAAAGATGTCGGCGATTACAGCTGGAGGTAACGAGTATCTCGAATGCATCAGAGGGATATATGACTCAAAAGTATCCACGTCGAGACGAGATGAGAGGCATCGATTGAGGAACTTTGCCCACTCATCTCGAGGATTGACATGATCTTGAGTAGGGCTGGTTCCTCCCGATGCGCCCTCCGTTGCTATCATGTCCACGTCCATCTCCATCTTTAGGTAGCAATTTCGAGTCTTCGTATATATGATATTAAGTGTTGCATTAGCGAAGCAAGACCAAATAAGTTGATGTTATTTATTTTCCCTTTATAAATTCCATCATATATTCTGTATGTGTTTATTTTGCATGTAAAGTTTATGTTTATGGATGTTTTAATTTAAATTGACGAGGCTGAACTCTCAGAAGTGCGGCGGTAACAAATTGACGTCGGTGGTTATCTTAGCGCTACTACCTTATCCATTATCGGTAGGGCGCACCAGCTAAGTGACCTAAACCTGGTACCTGTTAGTCACTGAAGTCCTGCTACTAATCAAGCCTGAGCTCCAGGCCAAGGCTACCTGGGAATAAGGTAGGGCCAAAACGTGCTAGCTAGGATACCTACCAGGGAGCTTGGGCCATATAAGCTGCTATAGAAAACTCGTTAATAAGGAGATGGCAAAAGAAAAACAAAATGACCCCCCTATCTTGGAACTTTTTTTATAGATTAAAATATTTGACATTTTGAGTTCAACTTAATTATTATACCTATCGTCGTACATAATTATGTCCCCCGCCAATACTCTCAAGATACATGTAGCTACTTACCTTACAAAACCAGCCTTAACCATATTCCCCTCTAATCTGAATCAATCCAGTATTTCATAGAAAGTCGCCTGCGTTTCCCCTTCCATCCCGTGGATAAGTACGAGGCGCGTAGCGGTACAGTTGAGTTAGCCCAATTATTCTGAGAATATTCAGAGGAAATTCTTGGCTTGTTAATCTCCAGTTGGTCATCTTGGGTGCCATGAAATAAAACCATTACGCCTCATCGCTTCCTCCAGGGCAGACTGTATCCTGGTTAGCCCTCTTATATAGGTACCGTCTATCCCCTCTAATGTCCGGGCATCATGTATCTCGCTTGCCCACTATCCTCCTAAGGTATGCAGAGATCGCAATAGGGATGCCTGCTTCGTGTCTTAAGCATCTTCGCTTTTTATAACCGCCATGTCTCTATTGACATCAGGCGATCTGGGACCGATCATCCAGTCCTGCATCGCTAGCCATTCGCTCCAATTTGCCTCTGCGCTGACAATCTCCTTTTCCGTAACGTTCTGGAGAGGACGTAGGAAAGGAATGGTTTGCTCATCTGCCATGTCGTATTGGGATTTGACTTTCAGCCAGCCGGCACTCTTAGCAGCAAATAGAAAGTTTCTCCGTTCCACCTCATGAAGGTGTCCTATCCCGGCAAGCCAGTCATCTCCAAAAAAGCCATGTAGCACACCAGGAAGATCCAAGCCTGTTGCTACTAGCCGTCGAATGTATGGCGTTAAGGAGATAGATACCGGTGCACGGCTGGGCATTGGGAGCATCGAGGACGGAGATGGTACACCTGCCGGTGACCCAGGCAACTGTGAAGACACAACTGGGTGAGGTTGCTTTTGAAAAGGTAATTGTATATTTATGAACGCGGCAACAGCCTGCACCGGCCCGCTATGCTGGGCGTGGTCCAAAAAATAGCGGACACACGACTGAAATTGCGGGTACCACTCGAGAATATCGAACTGTGTTTCTTGAAACGGGATGAAGGGACCGGAGGGATCTATCCCAGGCGGCATCCCTCGCGATGAAGAAGCTTGTGGTGGTGACCGGGACTGGGATGGTTGAAAGGGCATTGGGAATCCAGGAGGTCCACCTCCCTGCGGACGGAATGGCATGCCGTCAAAGTTGCGCCGATTAATATGTCTGATATGCCCAAAGCCCGGAGAGGCCGTCTCTATTATGATATAAGCCCCGTGAGTGTCTTGTAACACTTGACTGGGCCTCTGGAAAGTCTAGATATAATGTCCAGTGTGTGCAAGGTATTGAAAAGATAGAATGCGTCGTTTTATCAAGTAGCAGGAAAGGAAGCGTACCAATCTAAAGCATCGCGGGTGCTCCACATCGAATTGACCCGCGGCACGCCAATCAAGAGAGAGGAAGTTAACCGGAGGATAGGATTTGAAACTAAGTTAAAGACGGCGGGCCGTTGAAGGTTTTAATACCACTTTGAAGACAGGTAGCTTGTCCCTGTCTTTTTCATCATCTTCGCCTGGCCCAGTCCGCATCGAGTCAAGGGGAAAGGGGAGGCTGTAAGTCACTAGGTACCAAAATACCAACGGAAATAAAATACGAAAGAAAAAAAAGAAAGAAAAAATAAAAGTAATAGAAAAAAAAAAATCTATTATTGTTATGTGACTAGGTCACAAGAGAGGTCACGGTAACTCAGTGCTCGGTAGCTGAACCATGAGAAGTATACCAGAAGGCCCGCCACTGGCGGCATGTAAAGTCGGTTCAACGACAGGATCTAGATGTAATCATTGTGGGGGGGCGATCACACTTGTGAGGCTTGGGGCCGTACGAACAGGGTTAAAGCTAGTGATGAGGAGGACGAAAAGAGACATAGTCCGAGAATAGGAACATGCCAAAGCTGCAGAAGCATACACGTAAGTAGCAAGTCTCTATATCATACCTTGTCATTAAATTCCGACCTGGCCTAGATATCTCTCAAAATTCTTTGATCCACTTCTACCTTGAACACATCGAGGGGAGCTGCCCAGAATCAGTAAAGGGCGGCTCCAAAAACGATGACGCAAGAAATTGACTTGTCGACTTAGGAGATTTTCTGGTTAGATTCAAATTAGGAATTGGGAGTTCTCGTTGGTGAGGAGCTTTAAAAGTGGAAAGGTCAAAAATATAGAATTGGAACTAGACCTGACTTACACGATACCATACAGACCATACAGACCATGCAGACCATGCAACGCACCGTAAATGCACACCAGCGAACAAGGTAAATGAGATTGACGATCATCCTAAGCTCAACGACGTCAGTTTGATCAAGCACAATAGGGTCCATAAGGATTCGCGAAACGTCTTAGAAGCAGAAATTATGGGACGATGATGATGAAGATCTTGATAGAATTGGTGAAGATGAGGCTGCAAGAGACATGCCATGCATATGTTCGCGCATAGCGGATAGAGGGCCCTGGACATCCTAACGGGGGGGTCCTACGAGGGGGTCCTAGAAGGGGGGGTGGAGGGGGGCTACGAGGATCTTTCGAGGCGTTCGCCAAGGGTTTCTTTCTCAAGGGGTTCAAGGCCCAGATTTTACTATGTATGTTTAGAGGGTCCAAAAAGTCAGGGTCGCTGCCGCAAGTTGTTATGTCAAGTGTGTATGTATGCAGGTATGTAAGTCGTGCCCCTGTCCTGTCTTGATCGAAGAAGGGAAGAGATCAGAGGGCAGGAACTAAAGCAAAGTCGAATCATTGGACAGAAAGCCCAGCAACCCAGACCGTGCAGGTGCGAGTTTGCGGCGACGACGCGGACGGGACCTGAGAGTTACGTCGGCCCCACTCCTGCAAACGCCACCAGCTAGACATACCTAACGCTAGGCATATTAGGTACGCTATAGCAGGTACTTGTGCGAAAGGCCCCCCCCCTGAAATGCCCTGAATTATCTACACTAAAATGCCGTACCTTATCCAGGTGGGCAAGTGGGGGGTACAGGAGCTTACCATCTTGTGTCCTCGTAACAGCACACCAAATCTGGTATAATAATGCATGCCTTACGTGTGCACTTACCAAGATTGATTGAACCCTGTACAGGTGATGCTATGTAATCCTCGTGTATGTATAGTACAACATTCCCGCATTCCTACACCTATAATCCATGGGTACCTTACGTAGTGTATATACATTTCCACCTTACCCAGGTCGGTAAATGGTGCATAGGTACATGCAGACAGGCAGGTGCATCTCTAGCATAGTACCTATGCAGGCAAATGAAGCTTCTAACTAAAATAGCTTAAGGGCTTTATGGCATATGCGCAACTCCGACGACCGAGCCACTTACATGCAGCTTTTTCATCTTCCAACTAAGAAGCAAAACTTTTTACCATACACTACCTAAGTTATTGGGGGTATTGGGGGACAAAATGAAGAAATTATTCGACCTTCTTACATTATACCTATTGCGTCATTCTACTTTCCACGTACATTACATACCTCACATTACATACATCCCGGACATGTAGCATAGCTGTAATGCCGGTCTTTCAGGTACCTCATATCGGTAAGACTTCGTTTTACCCAGTCTCTGATCTGGTAATCTGCTTTGTCTTCCGAGAATCTGTACCTCTCGACACCCGGTGCTAGTTTGAGACAGGGACATGACCTTGGTGTACACCCCATCTCTACCAACACAACACAACACAGCACAGCACAACACACCATGGGCTTTAACTATCCTTGATCTAGCCCCTCGGAGGTAGCCGAGTTTGCCATGTAATCCTATATGAAGATCCGATTAAAAGAGTATCACGCGATGGATACGGAAGACATTAAGCCCCGGGAGTACGATACATAGTATAAACGCCTCAATAATATGGGCTCCCGAGTTCTTCTAGGAAGCACCTTGGTTCTAGATTCCGTGGTCAAGAGCTCGGTCGGCTGCGGAGCGACTTCAATTACCCCATGAAGTTGAGTGACAAGGAACTCTTCCCTTAGAATAGAACCCCCCCTCACCCCTGTAAGAATCTACTATTTTCACCCTACACAGACCTCTCTACAAGCTTTCCGGGAAGGAAATTACAGGATAGCTAACCTTGGATAAGCTAATGTTCTTTTGGCTCTCATCTCAGCTGCGCTGGTAGCAATTGGGAATGTGTTCCGGTCGGTCACGAACACCTTTGAAACAGCGCAGATCCGGAGCCGAGGGCTCAGGGCAGCTAGGTAGGGTCACTTGTGCTCCCAGCTCCCAGCTCCCCGCACAAGCCTATAAGAAAAGAGAGAAGCGAGATACGGGGATATATCATTCATATATCATTCATATATCATTCATATATCATTCAAAATTACTTAGCCAAGTCACAAGGTACCTGCCTAGGTACCTAACCTATGTATGCTATGTCCAGTTTTAGTCTGGTCCAACCAACTATGATCGCCTCTCAGAGAAAATTCGAACAACAAGAGCAACAACGATATGGCAATCACCTATTGGTTTAGCCAACTACCTGTTAGAGTTGCCAACACCACAGCTATCCAGCTATCCAGCTATCCCGCTATCCCACAACTGTGGCGTCGGATTCGGTTTGTGTCCGTAAATAATATCTGTCAGGGCCCACCAAGCCACAACGTCCGGAGCACAGCATCTCCATCCTCCCGGAACGTTGCAGCGCCGAATACCAGGCGGATGGGGCATCGGTCGTACAGCGGCCATGCTGTGTGTCAACAGCAATAATTCCAAGTAACTTCCGACTACCTACTGGGTTAGAATCAGCGAGATCACGCCTTTTTCGATTTTTGACAAGTAATAATTCAGTCAATCACTTGAACCATCTCAAGCAAAGTACCTATGCACACACCACATACCAAACAAACGGATCACCCTCAATACTGTCCGACCTGATAACCCATAAGGCTTAAGGCCTAGTTAAGCTTAGTATTCACGCCAGCTGACAATGAGGCCAGCCATAACAAATTGATGCGAACTGCCCACCAATAAACTAACTATGCCTTAGGTAGGCACGTATGCACAACAAAGGGAGATCGCCACCGCCGCAAGAATCTCGTTGGAGAGTTTGTAATGTACCAGTTTAAGATCCCTAGCCCGCTACCACATGCACACTTGGCACTTGGTCCGGTCGCCCTCGGCCTTTCTCAGCTACGATGGTGTTTTTAATATGGAATTTTCAGCTGAAAGTAAGAGATCAATTGAATTAGCACTGAGCTTATCACCTGGATCATGGTTAAGTCATCGGCCCCTGGGTATATTGACTTTTAATGACATAGGTAGATATTTCTGGACAGCTTCAAATTTTCCGATCTGTAAGTGCTAGGATGACTTGGATGATCGTTAATAGGAGCGCCACACGATGTAACAAAAGTGAATCCGTACCTGACAATCCGAACCCATGTCCTACAGCTTACTAGCAACAGAAGGGAAAAAAACGTTCATGGTATTACGCCTCAAGTCCAAGACATGGAAGAACGTAGATTGCGCTGACGCGCCTCAAAATCAATTCTTCTAAGACCTAGGTGCGTTACCATTGGACGGAGTATGCCCCGGCTCTCCGCATGAACGAGCGCAAACGTGAACAAATAACGAATTACGTAGCCCTGAAGCACTTGTGTGAATTCGGTAGACTATTTCGCTAGGTATCACATCCCTGTGAGGCTCCTTGGATCTGCTACTGGGGCTGCTAGTGTGCTTCATTAGGAAGGATACGCTTCGTTTCCCAATTTACGCTGAAAGGCTAGCCGGGAACGTGGGTAACACCTGCGAGGCCCTCTGTCAGATGTATTTGGGATTGGGAAATACACTCAATTCATTCCGGGGCCTCTCGTGTTGCTGCGGAAATCATCATGCAGGGGCCCCCCCTCTCCCAGCTCGTCGCCGCTGATCTGATTGGGGCGATCCGCAGTCCAGCGGTTTACAGGAGTATCGAGGGCGCAAATACATATGTAGATAGCATTGAGTACTTGCTACTGACGCCTCACTTTCTCTGGGTGATGGGGGCAGGGGTTACGGTGTGGCTCGTCCTTGAATGACCGTCGGCTCAAGCCATGCGGCCCGAGTCCTTGGTCCCGATCCCGTCCGTCCCAGGCATCTGGGTTCGATGCCGCCGCCCGTTGAGCCAATATCAATGTTGATCAGTTGAATGTGGTGGTAAAGTTGGTTTATAGAGGGGACATTCAATAGCAAGCGGATTCAAGAAAATGAGGCCGCCTTACGGGAATTACATATTAGCAGTACCATCCGTTTTTCCTTGAAGGTCCCGAAGCAAATCACATGCATACAGCCGCTGGCCTTTACCGGCATCTTTCGAACATTCCATCTTTACCTGGTAGCTATTCTCCAAGCCAATTTGAGGATATAAACCAGCTTACCTCACCAAAAGCATTCCGGGTACCTATTTATCAAATTGAGCACATATAGTAAGTACCGGCATGACAGCACATATTATGAGATATTAATAGCTCTCTACATATCCTAGAACAGTTAAATAACCGTCTAGGAGGTAGTCTCCAAGAAAATGCATTAGCCCAACCTAAGCCAAGACACTACTTAAGAAGTCATAAAAAGGGGAAAGACAATGATGGAAAATCTCGTGATCACTATGTATATCGAATTGTCAAATTGGGGTCTGTCCTGTCGCGTTACGGACAGGGGATGCTCCGAGCTCTTATAACTTCGGTGCGTAACTCCACCTCCCTCCTCGGCCGAGACGTTGTCCGCTAGAGATAGCTGCAATCCCTAGCAAACCAGATCTCTCGAAAAGCCCTAGAACTCCCTTCTTTGCAATCAATGCTACGTTTTTGTCTGAACATCCACGTCTAGAACAGCTGGGCAAGAGGGTCCCTGAGGACAAGGAACTCCCGCGATCTGGTCAATCATATGTTCCCCGACGATCGCAGACCGGGGGTTAAGCAAACACGCCCGGGGTTGTCGCCCATACAGACGCGTCCGAGGCACGCAAGCCTTACAATGATGCCACCCTACCTCTTGCTGCTGTCAACCGCCACAGCACGGGGGTCAACATCTTTTCAAAGGGGAGGGGAAAGGCTACCCTAATAAGGCTGCCGTAACTCCGCTGCTCCGAGGGCGGAAACAGGACCCTAGATAACCGGAAAAGGGTGCAATGCGCGCGCGTGCGCACGCGCACGTACATTGCATTTGATTACAAGTATCTAGGCACTTACATCATCCCGTCGTATGGGGAATAGTCGTGGTAATATCCCGCGCTTCCCGTCCTGCATACGATACCCTTCTCTACTCCTTCTTTGGACGCTTTTACATGTGTACGTACATGCAACATTAGGTACGTATATACCTACCTAAGGCTGCAACCGTTTGAACCCTGGCAGCCCCAGTAAACGGGAAATCCACGAGGTTGCGATGCCGTAACCCGTGTTCCCCTGTTTTGGAGCACCCTAGCCACATACGAAGGCCATCATACTTTCTCCCGCAGCCTGCTTTTCTATTCCCTTATTATTTCTGGCGAGTGTTGAGAATGGGATGTCTGTGGCGTCCGCATATGTGGTGATACCACACCCCCCTAGCTCCGCGACGCAGCTTACTATGTACTTTCTAGAGCTCTTCTCGTGCGAAATTTTTTATGTCCAAATTCGCCGTAGTGCGCCAGAAGCGGATTTTCCGCGTAAGGCTTACATAGGCTAAGCGTCGTTTCTTCGATCGCTGGTTCGACCTGCCAGGTACCTGGAACGGCTGCTGATCGCCAACCATCCTCCCGTCAGAAATGACAAAGTAACCCAGATAGATCTGCACGACAGATGGGTACGGTGTCGTTACTTCCCGGAAGTGGAAGCTTGTTGCATGAAGCGAAGGAGAACGCAGGGAAGAAGAGGTGGGAAAATAGGTATGTGCGCAGACATCTCGATTCGTATCCTTCCCATCCACAAACCTACCTACCTACTTCTCTGGGGGCGGTGAGGCTGGTGAGCTTACTATTCGCCTCAGTGGGCCCACGATGAGAGATGCAATGCGTAGCTACCTAACTTAATATCGTCGCAGCCTCAACATATCACCATATTGTCAAGCTTCTACAGGTCTAGATGATTACCTTCCCAGGCGTCTGCATTTTCCTGTGTGGAAGATCGCCTCAATCATGCGAAGGGAAAAACACAGACACGGTTCCCTGTTTTGATCCACGATGGTTGATTTAGCATTCTCAGAACGGTGATGCCATGCAATGGCGAGGGAAGATTCCGTTTATTCGAAATCTTCCCATCTTCTTCTTTTGTCCTGGCATAGGTTTGTCTAGACTTTTTACGTCCTGTGTAGAACAAGCACACCCCCTAACTCACTTCTACCATAATGGCCATACGTCAACGGCGTATGTGGCATTTACTCATAGCTTGAGTGGTAGTGTGGCTAGATGCCAGATTGGAGACTCGAACGTGAGTTACACGAAAAAAAAGAAAGGTCGCATCCTCACTCTCGCTACGTCCAGAATGTGGCTATTTTCGCCGTAATTCTCATGTCATGTTTATACACACCTACATCGTAGGTAGGATGTAATTATGATATTTGAAGGATAGTTTCTTCTGGACACGACCAAGTCTGAAGCCAATCCAACAATCCATGCAGCTCATCGAGTTCGTATAGGAAGAGAAGTCGATATATACGGGGCCAGAAGAGCTGCCAGGTTCTAATGCAATGGCTCTATGAGGGGGAGTTTGTGCAAGATTGAGCTGTCCCCTTAGGTTCGAGTAAGCCACGGTACGCGCCCCTTTAGAACTTACTGGCCTAAGATGTTCAGACTCTTTCTCGGTAAATATTTTAACACTCCATTGGTGTTTATTTGGCAGTTTCCAGAGGACTGCATGTCAACTATTGTGAAATAGTAAGTACCTAGATAATTATATTAATTGCCTAGTCCCTTAGCCTTAGAGTTACTGTCGACATACATCTATGTTGGTAGTTCATCAAGTTTAATGTTTCTAGGTATCAGGTCCGTATGTACCTACCACTGATAAGCCATTCGTGCCCAGTTTCCTGAACACAACAGGTTGATTTGATGTAACTGGGTATGCAAACCATGATGATTCGAATGGGAGGTTCCTACCTAAGGTACCTAAGGTATTTAAAGCAATAAAGGATCGACTAGAGGTTTTTATTGGCATCGCAACCCCAAAGTACGTAAACCTCTTACTAAAAATAAAAGTTTCTAAATAACTACAAATTTGAAAAGTCCTACCGTGAGTTAAACTAGGCGACGTCGACGCCAAATACTTTTAGGAGGCATAATTAAGTCTGAAAAAGAATCAAACCGGCAATCTAGCTAGGTACCTAAATGTATCAACGTGGTTCATACCTTCATATTGTAGTGCTTGCTAATATCTACCTAGGTACCTAACGTTCTCGCACTTTATTAAGTATTAATGCCAGTCAAGTTTACGACCTCTACTTTAGGTACCTAAGGTTAGGTACTTGAGACGAACCATCTATTGATGACAAGTAGTCGAAATTGTTTTGTTATCTGGAGAATCAAAAATAAACGACTTAAGGAACCAATAAAAGTTCACCGTACCCCGGACTCGAACCGAGAATCTTCGGCTTATTGACTTGTGCAATAGAAGGCCGACGAGTTAGCCATTTCTCTAGTACGGCTTGTGCATTTTTACGGCATGACCAACTTGCGTGGAAGTCGCGGTCACTGCTGCCGTTGTTGTTGTTGCTACGGGTGTCGATTAATATAGTACTTGTACCTTACTTACTGCTTGCTATGGGAAAGTGCAAGAACGTCCAGAAGCAAACTTTGAGAAACACGTAGGTCGTTACCATCACTTACATGTACGTGTTAACAAGTGGACGATAGCCAACTATATTGGATTTGAATTATTATATGTCAGGTAAGCACCTGCTTATAAGGTACTCAAAACGTATTGACTTTCTTTTTTAACAACTGTAGGGAACTGCAAAGTCTCATTAAACTATCTCAAATAAATTCCACTCAAGTCGAACATTTCAATGTTTAGGTACCTACATTCTTAATTTCAAAAATGTACCTAATGTTTCCCTGATTACCTCTATTACCGTAATGAAATATCGTAGAACCTATTGTTACACAGCAGTGCAGCTGACGTCACACAAGCTAAGTCCGAAAAAGTACCGGCGCAGCTGCGCAGCTGGATGGTAATTACCAATTCCCACTTGCGATCTGGTTCAACTTCAATTTCTTCTCAGTTTTTTCTTTTCTTTTCTTTTCTTTTTTTTTAAAAAAAAAAAAAAAACATATCATACAGCTGCTAACGTTCTACAATAGCATTGCTTCACATAATTATGAGTTTAGAATAACTGGGTGTTGGGTATTCTAAGCTGACAAGCCCCCTTTGGGATCCTTTTATAAGCTTATCACAATGTGGCTATCAAAAACTACCAGCAATGGCATGAGTTCTTGGAGAACGGTATTCGAAACAGACTCCAAGTTTGCTAACGAAGGAGCCACCGATATAACACTTGAAGACCCCCGGCATCAGCTAGACGGTGAGCAGATGTGTTCCGGGCCATGGGACGACTGGAACTTGTTTGCTCGGTTGACGAATAGCGACATTAACAATAAACATATCTTGGAAGAATACGTCAACTATCTCGCCGGCTTAATTGAAACGCTCCCTAGAGTAACTAAGGTAGCTTCCGGTTTATTTCTGTATCATTTAATTGTGTGATACCCTAACCGACCAGTCCAGCCCCCAAGCCGCCCAGTCCAGCCCCCAAGCTGCCCAGTCTGGTTGAGAGTATCGGCGTACGAAGATGACTACAAAACTCACAGGTGTAAATCGTCATGTCCTAGCTTAACCGATGGATCCACCCTCTCAGGGATTTCATCGTGAGTTTTGTATTGTGCTATATTCCCATCGCTATAGATACTAATTTCACTGCCTCAGCTTCTCCAAGAGTCGGAAAAGTCTAGCTCGCTACTTGCCTACACGACGCGAGGCGTGGTCTAATACTCGCAAATCGTCCAGGCCTGTCATGATCCCGACAGCGGCTCCATCTCAAGTTAGAGCCAATATACAAACACAGTTTTACGAAGCAAGCGATTCTGATTTCCTTGATTCCGAAACTTCAACGGACAGCTCTTCTGATGATGGATATGATCCGTTTGAAAATTTGAATAACGCGATCAGACGAGTCTTTTCGTTTAACGAACAGCTTGCAGATAAAGTAATCGACTACTTAGTACACCTCCCACCAGATCGGCGAGCAAAGGTTTATGGATATGGGGCCATCTCCTATGGCGCCGGTGACTCACAAGAGTCAAGTATCATAGCCAGCTATGGGGATAACTCTAGGCCTACGAAACGAAAGCGAGTCGATGAGGCTTCATCGGACAATTTAAGCCCAGACAAGACTCTCGGAGGCGACGATCATGATGACCGAGTCCTTGTTGAGCCCCAGCCCCGGGAAAAAACTTCAACTCACAGAAGGTTTGCCTGTGGGTACAACATCTTCGACAAGGCAACATACAGCCCGAGGAATACTAGAGGAAGGACTGCGACACGGTATAAATCATGTGCCGGTCCTGGATTCTCGTCTCTTAACCATTATAAGTCCGTTTACCTCATTATGTTCAAATATATAATCTAACTCAAGAAAAGGCGTCATCTAGAACGTGTCCATACCTTGCACCAATGTCCTCGATGTGGGGATATTTTTGACACGTCTGGAGAGTTGCAAACCCACTTAGCGCAAGCCTCGAGATGTAGCGAGATGGACTTTGAACAAGAACGAGGTATATCCCAAGCCACATGGGATAAGGTCAAGGGTATCCTTAAGAGAAGGCGCAAGGCCCAGGGCGAACCTTCCGATGAAGAAAGGTGGTTCCGTGTCTGGGATGTTCTCTTTCCTGAGGTGCAGAGACCTCCAACAGCATGTGAGTCTGTCCCTATATAAGGTATCATTGAAATTGTTACGTATGGTTATGTATCTTCCCATTGGAAATAACTCCAAAGTGAGGTCTGACTATGCTAACTATGCAAACTGTGTAGACTTCGAAGAATCACAGATGCATAGCGCCTACCAGGCTAGAGCTTTGGAGGTCTTTGATATTCTGTTAACTAACCAACCCGAACTGGCACCAGTACGTGACCATAGGGATCATATCATGGAGGCGTTAAGACACGCTCTTAATGTTGCCGGTCAAGGGCCACAATTAGATCAGGAAGTTGGCGATCAAATTATAATCTCACCGCCACCTCCCTCACAGCAAAGCCCTTTACTAAACAGCAATGCGCGAGGCCAGAGTCTCTACACTGACCAAATAGCCATCTCGGAACCTCGTATGCCTGATACAACCAACGTATTTACTGACCTGTCGAATCACTTGGAAGGGATGAGATACTCAGATGGCGTGCCAATCGATGATGTGGCCCTGTACGGGATTTCTGGTTCAATCTATCTTGATGTGGATAACATCATTGATGGTAAGTGTCTACAATGTCAATAAATCCATGGTACCTGTTATGGAAGTTTCTAACGACTTTTGTAGATATAGAATACAATGGGTTGTATGTGGACCCTTTCGACCTTGGGAATCAGTAATCGGGTTCTTATTTAATTACCTCCCTATATGACCGGAACTTAATTGTTTGTCGGGATTACTTTCGGGATCAAACGCCATAAATAACAGATACATGTACACATATGCTACATCATTATGTTATTCGGGTCTTGCAAACTACGTTGTGGCAGTACCCGGTACTACTATTCGTCTTTTCGGCGTAACGTGCTACTATTATTCGATCGAGATCGAGCGACGTGTGTTATAGAGCTTCGATTGTCAAACTCTGCCGCCCTTCTCCGGTATTGGTGATCTGAAGAGGGCATCCTAAAGATCCTCCCTGAGGCTGAGGCGACGAAGATCATCAATCTCAATAGTGCGGGTATGATTCATTGACCTCGAAGGAATATCTTTACCTACTGGCTATGCTATTGGAAGATAAGAGGTAGACAACTTAATACAGTACATATCTCGAATAATATATCTTATCCCAAGGTTCCTATCATATGACGATTTACAAGAAACTAACCCGTCCGCTTCCTTGGGTCGTGGGTCCTCCGGGAGGGACGAATGTAAACCGAAAAGGAGCCTCATCTATTTATACCACTCGAACCAATGCGATAATACCCCTAAATGGACGTATCCGACGCGAAGGCTTACTAGCCTCATCCTATACTATGTATATGGCGAACACCATGTATGGTAGTGGGAATATCAATGCGTTTCTGGAACAACTTTTTATTTTAAGAGTTCGCGGCATTATATCGTGATCCTGTTGCTCGTCAATCTCAACTCCACTGCTGAAAATGACAGACGTTAAAGGTGTAAGTTCAGCGATTATATATACCTAATATAATATAATATTCCCCTTTACGAGGATTCCTACACTCATCATAAGTGACTTATACCGTCGACTTGTGCGTACCACGATTGATGATTGGTAATGAAAAGGGTCTGCTTATGTTGGTCCTGGATCCAATGACCGTTTAGCATCGACGGCATGCAACGAACTGGCGCTAACAGTTAGTCCAAACACGACAGATTATTATGAAACTTGAGTAACATGACATTGGCGAGTTATTCGAGGAAAGAACAATTGTCCGGGAACTGGCAACTGGCAACTGGCAGCTGGCAACTGGCAACTAGCAACTAACAAAAAAGACACCCGGCAAAAAAGGGTGACACATGGCAATAATCAATTCCTCAATTTATTTCAAACAACCTGGACAAATAACCTGGACAACCCAATTCCCAGGGAATGATTGTCGGCAGATTGTACTTTTTTGATCCTTCAAGCTGCGGGGTTGTAGGGATCATAGGGGTCGACCTAAGCACACTGATTCCTTTTTTCTCACGCACCTCCACTACATAGTAGGTACTACGCTTGCACCGACCGTGTGGCATTTAGGTAAGGTATTCCTTAGTATGCGAACGATTAATACCTAACCTCATCCTATATATACTATTACGCCGTGTCTAATCTGATCTGCTTGCAAGCCCGCGTCTCTCCCGGCTGAATGCTATATGTACCTAGCCCTTAGTCCGGCGCCGCCAGCCGTCACAAGCTAAGACACGGAACATCACCATCCTACCGTTTCTCTTGTAGCAAATCTGATTCGATCTCAGATTGCGACTTTCACATTGATTATCGCAAGGAACTCGTGGAGGTAGGTACTAGTTCTGTTTATCGCGTTCCGTTGAGACATCATGTACTACGCTCAGATATTATCAAATTTGAAAGTACAATTCTATACTTCATTAAGTATAGGAAGTACAGGGGATAAATAGGTATTTACCTCTGATCCACCTAACCGAAGATACAGAATTTGTCTCGTCTCATCTATACCTGATTCATCTCCCAACTCCTCGGTGATACTGCGCACGGCCGATTGGCCTATTCGGCTGAATCGATAACTAGATGGGTTGGTTGGCCATATATATATATATACCTATATATACCTTAGGTATGTAGGTATATATGTGTGATATCGGCTTGCTTACTTGCTTTTCTATTTATCGCCCCCCCAATCTTACGTTGCACCAGTCCCTCCTAAGGTCTCATCTAGTAATCCCAAGGTCTCATCAGCCATCTATAGAGGTGGGGATCTCGTCTCAGCTGAAGCCTTACTGGGCAGTTGGATAGCCGGTCCCGGTATTCGAGTCGCCGCACGTTACATGTTAAAAGCGGCTTGCCCGCACCCCCTTACAGTGTTCTTTTCGGAATTTGTTTCTGACCTTTTTTCTTTGCCTCTTGAATGGGCAACCCTGCACCTGTACCAACATGAAATCCGCCCTCAGGCTGGCCTCCTTGAGTTATGCGATCACCAATGTTGATGCTAGCTTACTATCCCCCTCTGGTCACCATGCGGGGAATTGGGGGCCGGCCAAAGACGCTGTCGCCGCCTCCCCAATAGATCCTGTAGGATGGCCCCCGAAGCCGACTGCGCCGCCGGCGCTCGAACCGCTCGATTTTCAGCTTCGGAGGAGGCAGGATAGGACTACAACTACTACCACTGCTAGTATTGCTACGTGCGGATATCCTGCTGATAATATTAGCGGTAGGTTGTGATTTAGATTATGACTTACCTTATTCAACTGCGAAAAGCCCCTGTCTTAACTCTTAGTAGCGCAGGCGATTACGTGCAGCTGGGGAGGATATTGCTATGAAGCGCAGACAGCGCTCGCGGCAGGATGTTGTACCGAGAGAAACCGTCGTAATTGCAGAATACCGACGACATGTTTAGAATCAACGCAATCACAACCTTCTTCAATTGATCTCGGTAGGACTCTACTATGGTAAGCTTAAGCTTCGTCCCTCTTTCGGCTCTCATAAACTAAATCCGAAGAAGCGATCAACAAGAAAGCCCCCATTGTGTGACATATTTGTACAACGCGAATTACTTTGAAAATTTTTACGGTGTCAGTTTTCTAGCATGCGGTAAGGCGGCAGGGCCCAGTACAATCGCAACAAGTCCACCACCGGACTGGGCACCACCAAGCGATACCACGTCTCAATCGACGTCCGAGCAATTTCCAACGGGTACCGGCCCTACCGATACCGTAACTATCACTGTGGCTCCGAGCGCCAGTTCATCTCCAGCCACGATAGTTACGGATCCTGGTAGTAGTAACTCGACTAGAGCAGGGGCTATTGCTGGTGGAGTAGTTGGGGGTGTTGCTGGACTCTCGCTCATAGCTGCTGCCGTCTTCTTCTGTCTACGTCGACGCCAGCGGAAGAAGGATGAGACAGAAGGAAAGGAGATAGAAGGATCGCCTCAGTTTCAATCGAGAGAATTCACACGTAACAGCGTATATGGGGGAGGATTGCCCGAACCGCAGTACCAATCAGACTTTTACGGAGAGTTACCGCCGCAAATGGCTCAAGCGTCGACTCAACACGTTATGAGCTACCCTCAACCTATTCACTTTGAACCAGCTGCCATGCCTAGGGAACACATGGAGCACAGGGAACAGAGGGAGCAGAGGGAACATAGAGATTATAGGGATTCGAGGAATACCCAGGTGCAGGCAATCCCGTCCACCTTTGTCCCGACAGCGCGAAAGCCCAGCGGAGATGATATAGTATCTCCCATTACTCCCGGTGATCAACTGAACCCCGCCGACGACCCAGCAACGTACACGTGGATCTCCAACCCGACACCACCTCCGCAATCAGAGTATTCACAATTCAGCCCCCCTCCGCCAGCACATTTTCAATCGTACCGACCGTACCCCGGAACATGAAGAGAACCAGCAGCCGGAGGGCAAAGTTTCGGCTAAGGAAGCCTAATTTTATCGCTCGTTTGGAGACATGTAAATTTTAATAAATCGCATTTGCGCACGACGTTCTCTTGGATACCCGAGTCTTGGAGGTGCGTAGTTCATCTCGCAAGGCTTAAGATGGTTATGGCTTTTCTAATGGCGTGGAAGGGGGAAGTGTGGATAGGATCTCACTGGGAAGATTATTCCGACGGCACAAGATGGATGGAGATGATATTTATAAAAAGAAATCCGTATAACGCTAGGTACGTGGACATGTTGATGAACTGACGAGTAATATTGGGTTGTATCTACGATTATCAAATCTTAGTCTAACTAGGGGCTTGGTCAGGGGAAGGGTGGACTGATTGAGTTCTGCGTATAGTATTGTATACCCATTATATATATGATATTTTTTGGTCGAACATCAGGGAATCTTGATTTAGGTATGCCGAGACTATTAGAACAGAGGTATGCAAGCATCATTTATCAGCCGCTAGTTATTTTAGATGCTATATCAGAGATTCTATATAGCTTAAGCTTAGACTAAGAATGAAACTATCAATTATAACTCCAGGTTTGCTGATATAACTCTTGATCTAGGTGGATCTCAACCGTCCACTCGCGGCAGAACGAATAGCTCGTGGGGTACCCCAGACCCAGTCGGTTCGGGACGGCATGCATGTGGGGAAGCTGGCCGTGCTAACCATACGTCTTTCTCCACGCCTCGGTTCTCATTCGACCGATCGATGGATGAATATTAAGTCAAATAAGAATATATTTCTGTGACTAGGAACTGTGCTAACTACTGATGCTCGCCGCGAGTCTTTGTTTAGAGTGATGCAATGCGAGGCGTAGAAACTAACCTAGCACATTAGATAAAGACTAATACGAGGGCTTGGCAACTTATAAGCGAAAAATGAAAAGCAGGATCGAATCGAAAAAGAGTTCAAATTTGAAGAGCCATACTTCCCCTTATTTAACCTCTAAGGGGTACGAGTATAGCCAATGAATGGCGGACCGGTCCTTAGTAAAAGCAAGAAACCAAAGCAGTCGATAAGCGTGGAAGAGATATCACAATACCGCTCACTAAAAGATCTCTGGCTCGTCGTCGACGGCATAGTCTACAACCTTAGCGAATTTTCCCTGGAACACCCCGGCGGCAGCGCAGTTCTCCTAGACCATGCCGGCCGCGACGCCAAGGGAGGCGCACTGGGCAGGCTTATGGGCGGGTTCATCGACGCGACGCTCACGTGGGACGACATCTCGTGGGTGCGGCGGCACGCTCCGGGGCTACCGATCGCGCCGACGGGGATCCAGACGGAGCCGGACGCGGTGAGGGCCATGGAAGTAAGGGTCGATACTATATACATTTCCAACCACGGTGGGCGGAGCTTGGATACGTCGCCGGCCACGATATTGGTGCTGCTGGAGATCCAGAAGTGTTGCCTGCGGGTGTTCGATAGGATGGAGGTGTATGTCGATGGCGGCATCACACGAGGCACGGATATCTTTAAGGCTTTGTGTCTTGGGGCGAGGGAGGTTGGTATTGTGCGCGGGTTTTTTGTTCGCGTTGAATTATGGGAGGGAGGGCGTTGAGAGGTTCGTTAATAGTACGTTTTGCCCCCTTATTCTTACCCCCTTTACCTGTACCCCCCCCCCTTTTTAGAATTTTTTCTCGTCTCCTGAATTATCTTATAAGGTAAAAGGCATGCGCTAATAGTATGCTTACTACCTACGTAGTTTTCGTCGACGAGCTGGCGACGACTATGTAGATGTGTGGCGTAACTAGTCTTAATGAAGTCCATCCTGAGCTTCTATATACGGGGGCCGTCGACCATCTCGTTCCTGTGTTTGAAGAGCATCCGTACGCCAGGTGGAAGCCCAATTTGCGAAGTAGCAAACTATGAACATCAGTAGGCTGTATCTAGAGAAGATGTTTGACTGTATGCTAAAGCTTCTAGACCTACCTCAGTATATACATACGAACATGTCTCTTACATCGGTATCTGAAGAAATAAATAAATACATACGCACCGTACGTCAGTACTTACCTAGTGCGTTTACTTCATGTCATGCGTGGGAAAAAAAAAATTGTCACCTACCTTGCTGGCCAAGATAACGAAGTATGCGTTTGCTCACATGGTCACTGCACAGGTAAGTACGTTAGAATCCCACTTCGCGATGTTTTCCCAAGCAACAGCAGACCGTCTTATCAGTCCGTTTTGCCACAATCGCAAAATTTGTGCTTTAGCAACTTCCCTAGAGCCTCACAAACACATCACCATACTACACACGTCCCCCTTTTCCTATCAAACGTACCTTCCCTCCGGGTTGTATCCACGACAACAAGCACTGTTACGGCGCTATTTACAGGTGCGCACGACTGCTCCAACCACCTTGACTCATATTGTAGAGCAGTTGCTGGGGTGTGGGTTGCTAGTTGATGGTATTTACGTACTTGAGTGCCCCGTTCGTTGCCAGCCCTCTTCCCAAATAATATAAATATATGACCTTCCCACCTCCTTGAGACCTTTCTAAGTTTTCTCTTCTCCTTCTCTCTTCATCACATATCATCAAGAGTACACTGCTTCTTGCTTCTACTTGTCTACATCATCTTGGATCATTGCTTCTATCTATCTCAACACTCAACTCTTACGTCATCCATTGACTCTACTTCAGCCACCATGGTGAAATTCAGAGGAGACGCAAAGAGCTGGCGTGGAGATGGTCGCTTTCTCTCAATATTCGGCATCCCACCGACCAGCCGCTCAAGCAACACCACTGCTGCGAAAAAACGAGCTCGCCCGCAGCAACGCAAAAATGGTCGCTCTGTGCTTCGAGTTGAAAGCACGTTCCACAACTACAGAGACGACAACGATTCTATCCAGTCAGGATCGAGCGCGGCCAATGGATCAGCGGTCATCGAGGAAGAACTCGTCATAAGACATACCCGTAGAAAGCACATGTCGGCCAAGCATAAGCCGGCCAAGAAGCATCCACGGAAAAATGAAGTTTCAGGTAAGAAACATTTAGCAGCTACATATAGTTCAGTTGAGTCCACTTGAATGCGAGGCTAATCTCAGTATAGACTTTGAGTCTGAGGAGAGTTCAGAAAGTGAGGAGGAAATCGCTCCCAGAAAGCGCGCTCCAGTTCAAAGGCATAAACAAAAGAAAGTCAATGTCAGAGCTTCTTCCTCTTCTGAAGACTCGGACACCTTGGTAGGCTCGGACGAGGAAGACTCGGAATCAGAAGAGGAAATTGTCCCCAACCGCTCGGGGTATAAGAAGTTCGTCTCTGCCAAGAGACAGGCCCCCTCCCAGAAAGCTAGAGACGCAAGAAAGCCCGTCTATTCGGAAAGCGAATATGTTTCTAGTGAGGATGAATCTGCAGAGTCTAACGAAGAGTCCGAAGAAGAGTCCGAAGCGGAGACTAATGCCGGCGAAGAAAGCTCCGACGAAGAGGCCGTTGTTGCTAAAAAGCCAGCCCCGGGTAGACAGCTCGTTAAGGCCGTCACTCCTTCCCTGCGTGATTCAAACCCCTCCAAAGCAGTATCCAACTCAAATGAGAGGAATTCATATTCTGGAGCTTCTGCTGCTACGACACAGCCTACGAAGACCTCGGAGAACATCCTGATGAAGAAATACAGAGTTCGTAATTGGGGCCTTCATGAGGACGGTATCTTATGTTATATGAAGTCTGAAGGATGCTTGTAAGTTCTTACCCCTTTTATCTTCACCAATAACTACGTAGGTACCTAAAGTAAATAGAAACTAACGAACCACATTAAAGGTCACAGAAAATTGCTCAAAAGCTTAAGCGCAACAAGAAGGAGGTGCAGATCCGGATCCAGGAGATATCAGAACTGGCCGAGGAGAGTGGATCAACTATTAATACCCTCGGCAAGATCTTCGGAGATCACATTAAAGAGGACATCCGGAAGAACCCACATCACAGAAAGGCCGAGCCTACAATGAACGGCTCCAATAGCAAACAACCTAAAGGAAACGGCCAAGGCATGGAGAGTTGCAAAGCCGGCAGTACCACGAAGTCCGTGGCAAATTCCGCCTCCTCTGTGGCCTCATATCAGTCCTCAACATATGCTCCTTCAGTATCTTCATATTCATCCGTTCCGTCAATCTCCGGTGCCACCATCGGCACCCTGCCACCCGTGAGCGTGCCCGCAGGCGACCAGATCGACGTGCTCCGGACCCTATCACGGATCTACCCGGACAAGAAGATCTTCTACCCGGACGGCGCGTTCAGCGCGCAGGAGTGCCACGCCCTCGCGGTCGTCGAAGCCCGCTACCGCGGCCAACGGCTCAGCTACATCCAGGCCGACTTCGAGCGCCTGACCGGCCGGAAGGTGGACCTCGAGGTGCTGCGGACGAAGCTCGCCCAGGGCGTGGAGCCTTACGGCAGCGTGGCGACGAACTGGGGAGGGATCTGCTACCGTTAGCTTAGAGGATTACATATTGGGGGGCAAGAAATACCTGGGGGGAAAGGGACTTTGGGACTTAGAGTTTTGGGCTTTTAGAGGTGGATTTCTTTTGTAGGGAAACGGCCGGAGAGGCTGCATAAAGGGTTTTGGTCTATGAGACCTTGTTTTGGCTTCGTAGTCAGGGAGGATATGAAGGTTTTTCATTACTATGGTGTACGGGCAGAAGACGAGCCTCGCTTGGGATATGCTCGAGTTGGATCAACTTGGGCAAACGCCAACCCGATACCTACCCAACCCACAGTGCACTTTCTCACTTACTTTTGCGGGTATGACAGTATAAACACCCAGGGCTTATCTCCCATGCATAATCGCTTGATATATTTACGGACTTGAGTCCCCCATTTTCTGTTGACCCACTAAAATATATATAAATACAAGACTTCTCCCGTCCTCGAGAGCTTTTTCGTTTCTTTCCTTCTTCTTCTTCTCTTCACCATACATGATCAAGGACCAGCTCTCACATACTCTTCTTAACAGCTTTGCAGCATTCATTAGCTACCCATCGTCGCTCTTCGCCTCGTAACATAACTTGTCAATCAACTGTTCATTCAACATGGTAAAGTTCACGAGTGACGCCAAGAGTTGGCGTGGTAACGGCCGCTTTCTCACCTTGTTTGGCATCCCGCCACTTCGCGATCGTCTAGACCACACCACTTCGAGTAGCACGCGCGAATCTCGCCGTAATGACAACGTCGTGGCTATAGATAGTCATCGCCGAAGCACGAAAGGTCCTCGTCGCGTCCTTCATGTCGAGGCAAGCTACTACGACCACGATGACGACGTTTATTCGTCACCATCAGAATCCAGCAATCGCAGAGAAGTGACTACCTCGAAAAAACGGGCTGCAAGAAGAAAGAGACGCCAATCAAGGAAACAAATCATTCCATCTCACCATATTTCCGGTAAATATACAGCATTCGACTTTCACTTTATATGTTGAGATGAGGCTAATTTGATTTGAATAGAGTCAGACTCTGAGGACAGCTCAGAGGCTGAGCAGATTGTCGTCCCTAAAAAGCACGCCTCCGCCAAGAAGCAGAATGCGGCCATACTTTCCTCTTCCTCTGACGAGGATTCGGATACCTTAGTGGAGTCCGACGCTGCCGAGGACAGCTCTGAGGATTCTAAAGACACTGAGAGCGAGTATGATAGTACCGAAGAGGAATCAGACACGGACGAGACCGATTCTCGTGAAGAGGAGGATGAGGTCGTTGCTCCCAAGAAACAGGCTTTAGTTGAGAAGCCAGTGAAGACCGTTCTTCCTCCTCCGGAAAGAAACTCCGGCTCCTCTAACGCCTCCGGTTCCTCCAAAGGACAATCAGACCCTGGAAAAGCAAGTCCTCGTGCTGAAAAGATTGCCGTCAAAGCACAGCCGCAGAAAAGCCCGGAGGATATCCGAATGAAGAAATACAGAGATGATGAATGGGCTATCCACGAAGACGGTATCATATGCTTTATGAAGTCCAATGGGTGCGCGTAAGTTCTACTATCCATTTCACCTTTTTACTACAAACATCCAGCTAATCCAAGTCTATCACAGTTCTCAACAGATTGCCGACCGGATCAAACGCGTCAAGAAAGACGTCCAGGCCCGGATTCAAGAGATTACGGAACTAGCGCAAGAGAGTGGAACTACCATTGAGCATCTCGGCGAGGGCTTTGGAGAGTCTGTCAGGGCAGATCTGAAAAAGAAAAGAGAGGCTGGCCGTCTCAGTCAACAGGCAAAGCCAAAGGGTCAGGTCACCGGCGTCTCTTCATCTACCTCTTCCAACCCCTCAAAGGGTCCGGGTTCCTCTCGCCCTTCGTCTACCCCCTCCGCTTCCGCGCCTAAGGAAGAAAACCGCACCGCCGTCCCTCCGGCCTATCCGCGCATAAAGGTTTTCTACCCCGACGCCCTCTTCAACGTAAACGAGTGCCACTCGCTAGCCGTCGCTGAGGCGCGGTTCCGCGGGAGGAGTATCGAGCGGATCCAGGCCGAATTTCACAATCTGACGGGCCGGTACCTGGAGATCAACGTACTAAAGGCCAAACTTGCTCAGGCGACCGATCCTAACGATGCTGTGACGATGAACTGGAGAGAGATCTGCCGTCGCTAGCTACGCGTTGCTTTCCTAGGTAGTGTGCGGGAGGAAGTTCTTGGGGGGGAAGGGGAAACAATTGGTACAAGGATTTTGGGGTTCTGGTGGTGGATTTCTTTTGCTGGGGAAAATTGGTATAGAGATACCACAGAGGGGGGTCTTTGGTCTACATGACCTGTTGTGGCTTTGGACACAGGGGAGGAGATATGGGCATAAAACATGCTCCTGGACAGACTTGGACTATACAAGATTGGGAGAGGCCTCGCCGTTTGGTTGCCTAGGACGTATCTATGTGGTCACAGCAATAAACCTCCAGATTTGTCCCCCATGTTTGATGAGTTGATCTATTGCTACTATTTGTGGAGTGATGTGCATGTTTGTATAGATATAGCTGAGTGATCACCAGTCTCCTACTAATCTTGTTTATTTCTGTCAAGTAGAATATTTCATCTTTATATTAGGTAGTGAAGCCATGGAACTAGGTAGGTAGAAAAAGTAGCTATCCAGGGGCTTAATAGGATGGAAAAGAGCAGGTACCTAGAAGAGAAGGTGTTACACCCTTAAAGGGATATACAAGTAGGTAATCAATATATAAAATCCCATGTGACGGCTGTTATACTTGTAGAGAGAGACTTTATAATAGTGTCTCCTCCTTGAACGATGGATATAACTGGGTATACACAATCGCCATTAAAGGCGTATATCAGCAAGCAAAATACTTAACATAGTATTCGTCATCAGCTTAAAACATTCTCATTGGAGGGTATGTTAAGTGCGAATACTTATTTACCTCTATATTCAACCAAAACCTCACAGCTTCAGCATTTGTCACAAACAATTTTTTAAATGTTATAACCGAAATATCTCATTTCGACAAGATATAAACTATAGTACACTATGCTACTATAAAGCTTCATCACCCAAATATACAGATTTATAGACATAAGTTAGGTAGGCGTATAAGGTGTGTAGTTTACCCACCTACGTAAGGCACCTTAGGTAGGTCGGCATAAGATAGTATATTATCACAATAACGAAGATGATGTTCTGGAGAACCAGAATATTGAGATACTTACAGCCCTGCTGCAAGGCGGCTTTATGTACATGAACAAAGTCCTGACTCAGGTGTTGAGCCAGGGAAGTAGTCAGGAGGTTATCTAACGTCGCTAGATAATCGAGTGACTCCTGACCGTGGCATATATACGCTCACTCTGAAATTTGCAAGACCCATTTTCTTCGCTTCGCAGCCAGTCGTTACGAATAGGTAATCAAAATTGCTCATGTGGGGGTTGCGCGTTGATTGTATCTGCATTCTTGCGCACTGAAGTGCCCCGTTCGATACCAGCCCTCCAAATAATATAAGTATAGGCCTTCCCCCAAAACTTGAGACCATTTGGGCTTATTTTTCTTTTCATAAAACAATTAAGTCTTACTCTTCTTAACAAACCAGCTTGTCTTCACACACAATAATTAAGTTTCGCTTTTGTTGATACGCTATCTCGTCATCACTCGCCAGCTCTACTCATGCTTCTATTGCCATTACCAGATCCTATCCAACTATCCACAATGGTAAAGCTGAGGGGAGACGCGAAGAGTTGGCGTGCCAAGAGCAACTTGGCAGCCCTCTATGGAATTCCTGAAGTCTTTGACCGTGAAGGACGTCGCATAGATGACTACGGGCCCTCACGTTCTTCCAAGGAGGATGAGCCGAAACAAGACAACAAACAACGTCGAATTTCGGGTCGCAAGGGAAACGTTGTCATAGACTCCGACAAAGTCATTCACAAGAAACCTGCTAAAAGCTACAAGACTTCATCTAAGAAGCACATCCCGATCAGATACGTATCCGGTAAGAAAGCATAAGACAGCTTAACCAATCTTACTTTTCGCGTTGGAAGTGAGGCTAACCAGATTGTAATTAGAATCTGATTCGGATGAAAGCTCTGAGTCTACGGAGGTTGTTGTTCCAAAGCATTCAAAAGGCAAACGTCACGCTTCAGCCAAGCATGTTCAGAGCCGTAAGGCAGCCAAGAAGACAGCTAAGCCCGCTCCTTGTCTGATGAGTGACTCGTATTCTTCTGAAGAGGAAGCTGAGGACTCCGACTCCAAGGAGACTGTTATGCCTAAGCGTATCAAAAACAAAAAGCGTGCTACGGTTAAGCATACCTCAGCTAGCAAGGTTGCTAAGAAACCAACAAAACTCCCTCCGCCCCTTGAAAGCAAGTCGGATTCTTCTGACGCAGGAGAGGATGACGAATCCGAGCCGGAGGAAGTCACTATACCTCCACCCTCCCGTAGAAGGAAGCAGGCTACTACTATGGAGGTAAAGAAGACGTCCAAGCCTTCAACTCCCCCATCGAGTGATTCTGGTTCATCTGAAAAGGAATCAGAAGAGCAATCGGACGAAGGATCAGAGGAAGATATCAACTCCAAAGGGAGTAGCTCGGGAAATGGAAACTTTAGTATCAAGAATGATACTGGGAAGCGAAACAGGAGAAACCTGGCAACCATCGAGATGGATGGCTACAGAGACAAGGATTGGGATGTAGAAGAGGACAAATTGATCTGCCAGATGAAGGAAAGAGGCGAATCGTATGTTTCAACCCCTTAAAATCTCAGCTGAGAATTAACTTGCTAACAAATCACAGTTCAAGAAAGATAGCCCGGCTGATTAAGCGGGAAGTAAAGGATGTCCAAGCCCGCGTGCAGGAGATCACGGAGCTAGCTGAGGAGGGCGGCCTCACACTTCAACGCCTCGGTGAGCTCTGCCGCATGGATCAGATGAAGGGGAAGTGCGGTTCTAAGCCAAAGCGTCAAGCCTGTTCAGACACTGCTACCAATGACTCTGGCGGCAGAGTCTTCAAGTCAAAAGATAGTGGCAAGGGAATGTCTAAGGCTAGTGATACCACCTCTAGCCGCGGAACTACTTCTAGTCGCAGCACCACATCCACCAATTCCAGCCGTAGCAAGGGAGACAAGCCATCCAATTCGGCGAAAAGCAAAAGCAGCTCTGTGAAATCATGGCTCAACTCCATCGCTTCTTCCTCCAGCAAGCCCTCATCATTATCGAGCAGCTCATCCATCGCTTCGGCGTATACGTACGGAACCCTTCCACCGGTCTCAGTGCCGGCGGAAGACCGGCTTGACATCCACAGCACGCTGGCCCGGGCGTACCCCAACCAACGGGCTTTCTATCCGGACGGCGTCTTTAGCGTCCAGGACTGCCATGCGCTTGCTATAGCCGAGGCGCGGTACCGCGGCCAGCAGTACGCGCGCATCCGGGCTGAGTTCGCCAGCCTTACGGGACGATACCTGGACACGGAGGTTATAAAGGCTAAGCTGGCCCAGGGGATTGATCCGCGCAACTCGGCTTATGTGAATTACAGTGGGCTGTGATAGTGTTACCTTGCGGGAGGAATATTGGGAACCGAGGGCACTTTATAGAGGAGGAAATAGAGGGGGGGGGGGGTTTGCTTTGGGGCGGTTTAGCATGAGAGTTTTCTGCTCCAGTGTACAAATACACATTATGCTCCTCAGCTAGTCTGAGATATGGTTCTGGGATAGAGGAAAAGGTCATGGTTGGGTTATGGCAAGGTCAGCCTTAATTTGGCATATAAACCTAAATAAACACACACGTTGAGTTTGTTTACCTACCTAATCTTTGCGAGTCTATCAATAGGTATAACTCCTCCTGGTTTCCCTAATATTTAGTGCTAGCCTATGTGGGACGATGCGCATGCCAGAGAACCCTTACATTGTCACTTGCTCTATCCTCGTGAAAAATAATGTTGAGTCGTCATTTAGTACAAAACAATTATTATGTTAGGCAATCATGTTTGAACAGAGGTGGTTATATGAAGTTCTTATTCCACTGTATTAACTCTTATTCCTGGCGGAGTGGTCCATATACAAACTCTATAACAGCGTCCGTTATTTGAAAAGTAAATACTACATATAAGGAAATCTTTATTGAAGAGGTATACTGACATCTAAAGTGTATAGTATTGAAAATGATTAATTGAAAATATTCTTACTTGGGCATATAATCTTACTAATTTGCCCTTAGTTATACTTCATCAAAATCTCAGGAATTAACGATCCACCCACTAACATCTTACAATATTGCAATTAGTATAACTATTCCCGACGAGATATAAACTACAATATGCTATACAGTTATAAGGCTTAATCACAGGTATATAGATGTATAGATATAAGTTATATAAGGGGTGTGTAGGCTACCTACCTCCCTAAGGTAGAGGTAGGTAGGGACGAGATATATACGCTCACTCTTGAAGTTCACAAGAACCCTCTTTTCTCTGCTTCGCAGCCAACCGCCACAAAGTTGCTTAGGGCCAGAAAAAAGAAACCCCACTAGAAACACCCTTTTTTTTAAAAAAAAATATGCTGTCAACCGTTATTCATTCGGAGATGGGAGAGCTATATATGCAACATCATGAACTGATATCACAATTCCTTTTTTTTCCCTCTTCCCCATTTCTATCGGCTCAACCACCCCCCGGTAAGCCCCTCTAAGGACCAGGCCCAATGTCTATGCCCAATGCCCCTGGCGTCTCGAGGGACGCCTTATGTTTTTTTATGTTTCGTGTGCGTGCCGTGTAGTCCCCTACCCATTCCCATCCAATTCTATTTACCAAGATGTGGTGTAAATAGATCAGAAAAACGCCCGTCCTTCTAAAAACCCCAGGTTATATATGTGCGTATGTGCCCTCGCGTAGACCGTGACCAGCCAGATCATCCTCCTATATCCATAATGTATTCGTGTCTCCTTCGAGCCTAGTAATCCGTTTCACTGATTGCAAAATAATTATATCGTAAGAATTGAAACTGTAGATGTTATCCGGCATTTTATATTCATACCCTTTAGCAGTGTGAGCAAGGGATGGCGGGTTTGCCGCGAAGAGTGGAAGGTCCCTTACGCCTCCGACTTCCTAGTGCAGGCATCCCGTCTCCAGGTTGGGAGTCATCGCCTGTCTCAAATCGCTCATTGCCGACCATGATAACCTTGATCACGTTGCTGAGCCCAACAGCTAAGCAAGAACGCCCAACTCGAACCATTGGTCCAAGATTCGTGACAAATAGATGGCCATCATCTTCGACTTTCGAACATAGTGGAAGGGCTTCCCACGTCTCCTGCTTTCCGAAATGCGAGAACATCCATACTTCCCAGTTGTCTTGGGAAATGTGACCGTTGGCAGGTTTAGCGGCGTGGTGACGGCGCCGGAGGCCGCTAAGCTGTTGGAGAGGCTGATGGCTTAGATGACCATCTGCTCGGGTTTTCTCGCCATTCTTCCTCCTAACTCCGACTATAATTCCAGACGGCAAAGCATCCCAGAGGCCGGGATTCTTAATAACCCGTCTCGATTCCTTGGCTCTTTGCCATGGACAGCACGTTTTCCTAGTGGGAGAAGCTGGATCGCAGAAACACAGGGACTCTCCTTCATGCTGCGGACTGTAGGTTTGCACCACTAAGTCACGGGTATATGTATTGAGATATGCCAATGTAAAGCTCCATAAGGCAAGGGAACCACATCGCATCCGCCGTGGCCTCGAATGGAAACATTTTAAGCTTTTCGGTTGGATTGGATCCACCTTGAAAGTGTAGATTGCTCTGAGCGTCTGCGAGTCTACTAGGTCTACTGTCTGGGATCGAATTATGAGGAAGAAACCTAGTTCCGGCAAAGCTTGAATCGAAATAGCTCCGCGGTCCTTGGAATTTCCCACCTCTACTATTTCGGTAGTCCAGCTGGACCCCTCTTGTGTAGCTAGGCGCACTTCACCCTCACGAGTAGAAGCCATCACTTGAGCAGGAAACCCTATATATATTAGCGGATGTAACTTCAATTGACAATAATGCAAATACAACTCACCCTTTTCCGAAAGAAAGCCCACGGAGACAATCGAGCTCTCTTTAGCAAATATGTAGTTGCTGGGTATCGCTTGGTCGACTCTAAGTTCCGTGATAATACCATCCCGTCGGATAAGAATCAGGGCAGGGATGGCCAGGGAATCGTCAGGAACAAAGAAGAAGGCTTCTGGTTTGTGCCGATCCGGCTCAGCCCTGACAACAGGACCCCATCGAAGGCCAATGAGATCCCATAGCAGAACTTTGTCAGATGTTAAAAGTGCAAGCCAGTGGGATTCTTCGTCGATGCACATCGCTAGCACTGGGAACGAGATAATGGAAGAATCCCCATTTTCACCCAACACATAATTCTTACCCCCAGCTTTGATATCCCAGATCCTAATTATTCGGTCCAGTCCTATAGACACAAGATGACCGTCAGAGCAAGCCGATAGCAAAGCGACGTCTAAAGAATGACCGCTATTCAGAGTCCTAACTGAGAGTAGTGTGTCTCCATCCGGACTAACTCGCGGGGATTCTGCCAGTTCATCCCATAGTAGATAATTCATCAGAAGGCGAACTGCTGCTGCGACAATAAGGACTGTAATCAGAAAAGGTACCGACTGATGGCGTACAAAGTCGTAGACAGCGGGGGTAAACCACGGTTCGCTGGTAGAAAGACCTCGGTCTGATCCCTTGAGCACGAATATCGTAGGATGAAAGACTCGTGCGATGTAGCTATGGGCTTCGGGGTTGACAACATGAATGAGCTCTCGAGCCGTCTCATGATCTTGAAGACCGAGCCATGATGCTGGACTCCTGACCTGATGAATTTCAGATAGGGATGAATTTGACGATGGATTTTTGTATTTGGGGGAAACACGAATGATTCGGCTGAGCAGCTTGAGTACACCTTCACTCTCCCAAAAATGCCATTGAGCGAGTAGTACGAATCCCACCATAACGATAGTCCCCGCAATGCGTGTCGACATAGCGATTTTGCCGTGTAGCATCGCGTCTATCCATGTTTGCCGTGAGTGGGGATCAGAAGCAGAGCGATGATCTCGGATTGACGCTTTCGCAAGCGCATCGCTGAGCTCAGTTCGCCGAACGTCGACACTGAGTACCGAGAGGAAGAAGGTAGATAGATAAAAGTAGTCAAACATCAGTGCGATAGCTGCAAAGGTACAAAACGCCGAGACACTAGGCAATACGATTTTCGAAAACCCGTATAGAAGAAGAACATTCTGAGCAACGCTGGCTAGCGCAACATAACCTGTCTCACCAAAGGCCTGACCAACCCTACTGCTCGTGCTATTTTCGGATGGCGTGAGAATAACGGCGTTGATCAACCGATGAATATTTTCAAGACTCATACAGAAAATAACGACTGGATATCCCAAACGCGGAAGTCTCGAGAGATCGATCTTAAGTATGGCGCATACGGTAAAGCTCGATAGGATGGCGAAAACGATTTGAGCCATGACCGTAAATATCAATCCGATTTTCGACTTAAAAGCTCGTAAATTGGACAAAGTTGCCAAGAAGTAAATGAGAAGGACCGAATAGGGTACTCCTAAAACGATTACATCCTCAGAGGATATGGGACGAAACTTAAATTCATATAATTCGCTGGTCTTGCCGCTCGGAGTATACTCAAAGATATCCCAACGATCAACCATTTTCTGCTTGAGAGCCTTAATTTTCTCCTGCCACAGACGACCAACCGGAGAATCTCGAAGGTGAACGAGGGTAATGACAAGAGCATCGGCAGCGACAAGCCGACGATCTTGAAAGCGCTTCCCACTAAAAACGGTCGAATGCCTCAGGGTTACGTTAACTGAGGTTGGCTGCGATTTTCTTTCGTTCGCCGTTTCGATTATATCATCATCATCTTCTATCTTCTCCGAGGAGCACGACCAATATTGCAACGGGGACTGGAAGAACCAAGATTCGTTAGTTAGGCCATGAGCGATATGATAGGCGTCCCGCTGGCTCAGGGTAAGATCGGTAGCCGTGGCATTTTGAGTCTGAGCATCATTAGAAATATGGCGTCGCGGGTCGAAATTGACTGTGGGACCGAGGAGTTCGTCTTGAAGTTCCAACGCGCCTAGCAAAACGTTCCTATTGAGAGCCTCGAAATAGTTGCCATGGACCCATATCGAGCGCATAATAACATCGGGTTCGACTCTATTCCTCTCGTGCAAGGGCAAAGTATCGGTCCAGGCATGTTCGGGTAGATAGGACGCGCCATTGATAAAGTCGGTAGTATATAGAAAAGGAAAAGGGTATACGAGGATAGCGGCGACGGCGACGGAGATCAATAAGGTGGTGACGACATGGCTAGCAGCGTATCTTCCGTACCGAGCGAAAGCGCGGCGTACAGGATGGCTATCAGCAAGCACGGGGGCTTCGGTAGTTCTGGGATTACCTTGTCAATTGAGCTGCACGCAAAGGAGATAGAGGGAGATAAAGCAAGCAAAAGGGGTAAAGGCAAAACGTACCCTCTTAAAGGATAGAGAATATACCAAATCATTCTTTCCACACGTGGTGGGCAGTCACCAAATTGCGAGCTGCCCACGATAACTCGGCGCGCAGAAGAACGGGGAGGCAAGGGCCTTTCCTGAGATCGCAGGAGGGGCGCATTATACTTCCCAAATTATGACATTGGGGAGGGAAAGCCAAGTAAATATCTATATAATCTAACAGGGAGGGTCGGAGAAGTATAGGCGTATAAGCGTATAAAGCGTATAAAGCGTATGGACGTATGAGAGCGTATGAAAGCGTACGAGTGGAGGACCAAGTGGGTAGGCAAGACAAGGCAAGTGAAGGTACTTGAGAGCTGAGATTTCAGGTTAGGTATCTATTGGATGTCTCATCGTCGGGCCCGAAATATAGAGGATGAATCGAGGAATGCTTAGAGGCGGAGGCAGAAATCCGGTGGGAAAAAAGCAGGGACTGTGACAAGTCGAAAGGCGGAAAATCGAACATGGAGACGCTATCTCGAACTTCGTATTTCATAACAGGGAATTGATTAGTGAAAATGACCGAAAAAATGACCCAAAATGCCAATGGAAAATGCTGCTAGAAGAGGACTAGACTTGTTAGAGCGGCGCGCCGCCGTGTTAGAGTCTTGTCTTACTGTCTCGCCCTTGACTTGACCGAGTTAAGCTTGGATAAGCTCACTGGCTCACCCCGTTCAAGTTGCGTAATGCGTAATAAGGGTGGATGCAAAGAAGATCGGATCTCGATAATTCATCTATCTCGGGCGGGCGCTTTGAAGATTTCCACGTTGTAGGGGGGGGGAAACTATGCAGGGAAGTTGTTTGTACTTACTGTGTACTAAGAAGAAAGAAATCAGACTAAACCGGTAAGAGGTACCTATAAAGTATAATATGGTAAAGTAAAATACCTTACGTACCTATTTAGATTGTACAGGACCTTTTTTGTCCCTCTTTCCTTTTTTTTTTCTTTTTCCTTTTCCTTGTTGCGACTTGCATTCCCATTGTAGGTGCTTAGGTTTTAGAACGTGGAACATGGACTTGGGACTTTGAGAGAGGCGCCGGCGGGGCGGATTAGCGGGACTCGCGGACGGCCGGGTAGAGATCCTATTCCCTAGTACCCTGGAAAATCATCGCCTTGGCCCCCCACCAAAGCAAGCCCCTCAGCAGTCTAGGTACCTAGATAGGTACTTGGGGGTACGATGCGTTGTACCTAACTTCTAGGTAACTTCAGCGTCCACTGTACCTCTTACCAGGTCATTTCCAAGGTTCTGCCCCCTCCTAAAGACTTACCAGGTTAGGTACCTAACTGCCACCTCCACCTTTACCCCACATAGGCACAATTTCTTCCATTTTCGGTCTGAGATGGGCACCTGGCTTCGTCCTTGATTTTCTTTTTTTTTTCACCTTTCTTTTTCCCACCAAACCGGGTTCCGGCTTGACGAATTGCCCCTCAAGGATCAATATTAGGCAGCCTGCCGTTTCGACACATTTTCAATAAAGAAAAGTCTTAAAGAAAAAAAAAAAAAAAAAAAAAAAAAGAGAGATCGTCCCATGGATATATATCATTAACAGTAAAATTCCCGACTATCATTATATTCTGGGGGTAGCTGAGCTGCAGCTGGACTTGGGGTTGGAACTGGGCTGGGTGTTGCAGCTGTTCGATGCATCGTCATGACGCTAATAGGTGGCTTATGACCGAGGTATTGAAGGACGGAAGGAAATGCAAGTAGATCTACCAAGGTAGGATTGCGAGGAAGCATGCAAAAGATATATGTGGACGTCGCAACGGGGGGGAGGGAACCTCAGGTTAGATAGAGAAAAACCATCAAGTCCCCCCCTAGGCTTCCCCCCCTATATATTTATATTTATGAAATTTTCTATCACTTGTCATCGACCCATACCCCGGGCAGCGAGCGCGCGCGGGAAGGTCAAAACAGACCGCTTATATTGCTACCTAATAAGTAAATCAACTCCATCTTAATGACGACCAAGCGGTCGCCGGGCGGGGTTCGTCAAGTGAGAATCAGCTCACTTTCTCTCGCGATGCCTTCGATTGGCGCGCCGTTATTGGTGGTATCATGGGCAGATTAGGCAAGGGTTGCTAATTAGATCTCCCCCAAACCAGATTCCCGGGTTGCTGCTAATCAAAAGGTCATAAATCGTAAACGCACACACTAGCTAGGTCCAAAAGAAGAGACAAGACAATAGGATAGGGCTGGTTTCATACCTACCCAACCTTACCGACCTTACTTACAGTGCGTACGCGCGGTACTTGGCGGGTGCATCCTTCCAGCCTTACCCATACATATTGTGTGTACGGTTTATGGACTGTCACGCTTACGTGCCGAACTAACATAACATTGGACTCATTCTGGGGAAAAAACGTACGATCAGGTCCCCGAATAACGGAACCGTCGCTGCAGCATAATCTTAAACTAGTAGTAACGTAGGACCCCCAACCCCCATCCGGGGAAAAAGAGGAGAAAGAAGAGAAAAAGAAGAAAAGAAAAGAAAAAAAGATGGAGAAAAGCGAAGATCTGAACGATGACCCCATCGCCGAGTTGATCACTAGCTTTAACGAGCTTAACGGCAGCGAGGTCGAGGAGCTAGACGAGGAGCCGAGCCCGCTTGAGTTCATGAGGTACGTAGCGCTGAACATCCCCTTCGTCGTGCGCGGCGGAGCTTCCGACTGGCCGGCGGTACAACGCTGGACCGCCTCCTATCTCCGGGACGAGCTGGCCGGGCACCACGTCAATGTCGCTGTGACGCCGTATGGGAATGCCGACGCTCCCACGGAGAAAGACGGTCGTCTGGTCTTCGCCAAGCCACACGAGGAAGACCAACCCTTCGAAGAGTTCCTCGACTACTTGACATCTCAAGAGTTATCTTCCCACTCCTCCTTCTCGCCTGAGAGTAGTAAGGGAGAAGTTCGGTACGCTCAGACTCAAAACGATAACCTTCGCAACGAGTACTCTTCCCTCTACTCCCAGGTACCCCCCTCCATTCCCTTCGCGCTCATCGCTCTGCAAAAGGAGCCAGATGCCGTGAACCTATGGATCGGCAGCTCCGCGTCCGTAACCGCGCTTCACCGCGATAACTACGAGAACGTGTACGTACAAGTCGCGGGGCACAAGCACTTCGTCCTGCTACCCGCGCTGTGCCAGCCGTGCGTGAACGAGCAGGATCTCGAGCCCGCGTCCTACGTCCGGGAAACCGGCGACGGGGGAGACCTACTACGCCTGCAAATGGAGGACGGCGATAAAGTCCCCTTTGCAGTCTGGGATCCCGACAATCCGACTCTCCGAAGTACTAAATATTCGCATCTGGCGCGACCCCTGAGGGTTACGTTGAATCCCGGTGATATGCTCTATCTACCCGCTATGTGGTGAGTTGCGAAGAAAAGGCGTCAGCATAATGAATCCTGATATATCCCTACCTAAATCCTCTGAACAATACAATACCTATAACATTGGAGAGTATGTATTTATTTATGACCTATCATTTTAGGTACCACAAAGTCTCGCAAACTTGCTCCGAAGAGGGTATCTGCGTCGCCGTCAACTACTGGTAAGAACTTTTAAAGTCGCATCGACATAACCCTTTTTAAATAGATGAAGTACTTACCACAGGTTCGCTTATAGGTATGATATGGAGTTCAGCGGATCTCTTTACCCCTTAGTATCCTTGGTCCGAACTCTTGGTAGACAAGCAACAAAATAAGGCATATCGCCATAGTAATCATAAAACAAAACAACATAAAAACCAACCTCCTACAGATAAAAAAACTCGAATTCGTAAGTTTACCTAACTAAACAATTCATTCCGAATTCCTACCTAAAGTTTACAGCATGCATTAGAGCTGAACGTTGAATAACCCTATTAAATAAAACACTCCCTCGGTCTGGTCTGACCCAGCTCTCTTACCAGTTATCCATCCATTCCAACAATGCGTACTCCAATAACACCATGCCATTCATCCATCCAGCAAGACCAAAAAGGTCTATGATTCCCTCTGGACCAGCCACATAGAGAGTAATAAACTACCCTCCCAACTCTCAAATATTGACCTTGACGCCCAACGGGTGTCTCGCCTCCTCGTCCAAGAACCTCCCCTTATCATCGCCAATCTTCCTCCTGAACAGCGCCAAGTCCTCCAGGAGATCGTGCATGTAATCCTGAACATCATTCGCCTTCTCCTCGTAGACATCTTGTTCGTACTCATCATCATCGTCATCCTCCTCGCCGTAATATGCTTCATCAACAGGGCTATCCCTGCCCTTCCCCTTACTGTTCTCCTTGTCTTTGTCCGCCTTTTCCTTCTCCTTCTCCTTCTCGTCCTTAACCACCACCTCCGGGATCGGGTTCTTGATGCTGTCGAGCGCGAGCTTGAGGTGCAGGCGCAGGGCCTCGTTCTCGGTCTGCAGGCTGCGGATCTTGCCGTCGGCGACGAGGCTGCGCTCCTCCATGAGGCGCTGGATGGCCGCGACGCGGTTCTGGTACTCCTCGAGGCGCTCCTCGCTCTCGCGGGCGTCGCGCTCGCGCCGCCGCGAGTCCGACACCGACAGCTGCAGCGCCCGGATCTCCTCCGCCATCGCCGCGATCTGCGCGTCCCGCTCCGCCGTGCTGATGTGGTCCTGGTTGACCACCGCCCGCGTCCGGATCCGCTTCGCCTGGTCCGCGTACCGCAGCGTCGACAGCGTCTCCTCGTAGTCCGACGGCGAGATGCACGCGATCATCGCCGTCTTGCTGTTCCCTCCCAAGGAGTCCTTCAGCAGCCACGTCAGGATCGAGTCCCGGTACGGCACGATGTCCCGGTGTCGTTTGCCCGGGCGTTGCGCCTTCGGGTCCGCGAGCGCCGCGATGACTCGGCCCAGGGTCGTCAGGGACTTGTTGATGTTGCTACCCTCACGCAGTCGCGCGCCCGTCGCTTCGGTGGATTTAGCTCGCTCGCTGCCCGCCAGGTCTACCAATCGGATCCGCGAGCTGCGCTCGGTGGTCTCGTCGGTCTCCATGTCGTGGTGGATCTGCTTCAACATGATGGTGAAAACGGCATGGCTTCGACTACTCGTGTCATTCATCTTGGTGCTTGCCGTCGTGCGGCTCGCGTCTCCAGCCTTCATGTAGCGAAGGATCTCGTTCAGGCTTCGCACCGGCACCTCGGTCAAGTCCTTCACGTACGGCCCCTCAGTTGGTGACTCGCGGATCTTGAGGTAGTAGGGAGGCTGGTTGGGTATCACGGGAACAAGCAGGTCCCGGACGTGCTCATTGTATACTTCGAAATAGGAGGCTCGCACATGGTACGAAATATTAGGTGTTTCTTCCTGCGCGGCCTCAATGCGCTGGAACAAGTCCTCGCAGGTTCGCGGGATAAGTCCTGGTTGGTCGGGTGTACCCATCATGGTGTAAGACTTTCCCGAACCGGTTTGGCCATAGGCGAAAATGCAAGTATGGTAACCTTCAAAGTTGTGGTCGAGGAACTCCTCGCCTAGACAGTTGTAGACATCCTCTTGATGTGCGTAATGTCTGTCCCTCTTGTTATGACTCCAGAAGGAATTGTCGAATATGAATGATTTTTCCTCAATGACCTTACGTGACTTTGCTTTGGTGTTCGCTGGGTCAGTATCGTTTGGTACATGAAGAGTTGTCATCTGGGTGTGAGGGTCCATGCTGATCAAGCACTCCGCACCCCTTTCGATCTCTATAATAAGAGTCAGTCATCATTATTATTCATCAATTCATCTCGTAAACCACACATAACTCGAAAACCGTAAATAATGCATTAGGCACATACCTCTGGGCAAAAACGCCCGGACTCTCACGACGACCCGCACGTTACCTCCGGCATCCATCCTCATCTGTGGCGGTAGTATGCCATCTCTAGCACGCAGAGACGGCGTCGAAGCAGACGAATGCATGGCCCTCATATTTAACGATGGCATCAAACGCGATTCTAGCATTCCATTCAATGTTGTACAGATATCGTCGACGAGTTCGTTAGTGCGCTGCTGATATGGATATGGAATGCCGTAGACAGGCATCTGGAGAATGGGGAAGTGGACCGGGGGGTGTCTCTTTATTTACTTGGATTGTCGCAGGGGTGCGCCGGTTGCCAGGGCAGCGACGCGGGTGGGACCTGTAGAGCTTGTTGCTTCTGCACCGATTTAACCCCCACGTTGTGATTGTGACGTATGACTCGTGCCTACCACCTTCTTGCATACCTAACCCCTAACCTATGTAAGGCACATCAACCAAGGTAAGATATTGTGATATGTGTGATACGAAAAAAAAAAAAAAAAAAGTTGTTATCTTTTAAGAGTCAAAATATTTACTATTGCCTTCTAGGCATTACCATAGGAAGTTGTAAACTTTTTAAATGCAATGGAATAATGCGGATTAGGTACAGGAGTAAAAGGGCGTACCATAGTAGGTAACGAAATAAAAAATGATCATATAGAAGTACCAGACAATATGACGTTTGCTCTATTAAAAATACAAACTGCATCCCGTATTAACGTACCTAGAATCAATCTATCTTCAATCCTGTCTGGGAAACCAACGCATGCTATAAAATGCTCTATTTACGTGTAGGTATGCGGGAAAGACAAATCCCATGGCAACAACAAGCCTATCTTCTAGCGAGGCCTTTCCCTAATAGTTCACTCCCTACCTCGGTGACGAGAGACTCTTTCGGGAAAGCTTTCTTCTTTCCAAGAATAGTCCCTTGCGCATCCATGATTTTCAAACAGTTTGTAAGGTCGCCTTCTAAGGGGGCGCAATAAACTAAATATCCGAGCGCCAATAACATGCCGTGTAGTGCCTCGTTTGAGGACTCTTCTTGAGATATAGCTTCCACCACCGACGCTGCGAGTTCTACCTGGTCATCTTCGGGCAGAACATCTCTTGACTCTTGCCTCGCCTGGTAATTCGCAATAGCCACATTGAATAGTAGCGATGATGCTACTACCCGGATATTGTCGCGGCTGTCGTCTAGAAAGCTTGATGAAATAAGTCGCGTGATGTGACTTCGTAAGGTCTCCTGTCTGAGAATCTGTTCAGCATACAGGTGGCTTGAGAAGAGATTGCAGGCCATCTGTAAAGTAACCAGCCTTAGAGCGTAAGGGCAGTCGCTCGCTTTATTCACAGTATCAAGTATAGTAACAACTGTTTTCTGATCATGCTCCTCTGCGAAGTACCCACTGAGTCGTTCGTCAACAAGTGCACAGCGGAAGAGATCCACAACCGTGAATAGGACTTCCTTTGGCAGGGATTCTACTGCAGAGCATAAAAATTTAGAGAAGGCGGGTAAGTCTGGTAGTGGAGCTTCTGCAGGACCTTCGGATGACCTAGTCTCGATGAAAGTCTTCAGGCTTTGAATCGAAGGATTCTCGGCTTCCGGCCCTAATTTGGACAATAGCTTGGGAAGCGGCGGAACTTTCTCGTATAGTACTGGCTTCAACTCCGCGTTCTCAAAACGAGGTAACCTGAGCATACGGTGCGGATGACTCGGGACGGCCATCTGGACGAGTAGTTCGACTGTGCTCTTAAGGCGAGCCGCATCAGCACCCATCCATCGCTCACCCTCTTTACCTTGGATAAACGTAATGAACGTAGGCGTTGCGCTAATTGAGTATCTCTGCGCAACGTCAAAAGCTCGAGATATATCGACTTTCACAATAGTGACTTTATTTCCGTACTCCGCTGCTAGACCATCGTAAAGAGGATAAAGTGCTCTACACGGACCGCAGGTCGCCGAGGTAAAGAAGACGATGGCACATGATTTCTCAGCTCTTTGCAGCACTTCATCAAACTCTTGGAGATTAGTGGCATTTATTACGCTTGGGCGATGAGACTGAGCGGTCGAGCCGGCGCCGTTTGTGACACCATTTGAAGTTCCATTCGTGTGCGGTTGAGCATTATCCTGGATACCGAGTAATCCGCCTCGCTGGGCCTTCCTTTGTTCAACCATCTGCGCAAGTTGCGGCTGCAACATTCTACCGAATGGCGAATCAAGCACAGCTTGTGGCATATTCGCTATGTGGCTTGGTATACCCTTCCCTAACAGAAACATAGAGAAGTCATTGCTGAAATTGTTGCAATTGTGGCGAAACAGATCATAAGCCTATTTAGTTAGCATATAGTGCTTGTATGATTTGTCACTCTAGCTTACTTCTGGCGTATATATATGCTTGAGCGAATCAAGATACTCAAGGATAACCTCCATAGGCAGCTCGGTCTTCCCAAGATGAATTCTCTCTAAAGGTTGTCCTAGATGGGAACTTCCGGGCCGAATCACATTTATACCGCTATCATAGACATATTCCTTGTTGTCCAGCTCGATTGAAGTGTGATAAACAGCATCGAGCTGAAATCCTAGTAATCCAAGAGACATTTGCTTGGCTAGACCATTTGATAGGTCGTATACGAGAAGATGGACGTCCATTGCGGATGTGTTTTTTTTTTTTTTTTTTTTTTTTTTTTTGTAGTAAAGGTTGGCTTCTATAATTCGTTATCACCGCCTGAACTCTTATAGGTCTAGTTTATGTGTTTAACGTCTAGTTCTAATCATGAACGAACGGAACGCTTTTAGCAGGTGATCAAGGCTTTAGAGGGAAGAAAACCTTGTGGTGACTGATATAAAAAATAATTAGTTGAGTTAAAGTAAGAGTTGAACGTGCTGAGATGATTACTTTGTAGTTGTGACCGGAGGCAACGATACGTACGTCAACTCGATGTTAAACAAGCCCGACTGGAATCTGCGTCACAGTACCTTCTAGCAACAAAAGGTACCTTTTAGAGGATTAGGTACCTCCTTGCTGGCAGGGTTTCAAATTGCGGCTGACTTCTCCCCGTTCCAGTGGATTATGTACCCAGGTGTATGTACCTTTTTGGTACTCAGTGTGGCGGTGAAAAGAGTCGAGGCTTGAAAATGTGAAATGCCAGATACCAGATGCCAAGATCTGCCAGGGCTGCTAAGGTACGGGGTTACGTACAGGGGTGACAGGGGTATGCTGTAACTAATCCGACTAATTCACTGCTAAACAGCTAAAGTCACTAGAAATACGCCTCTGAAGTCGCGATGTGTGCCCTAGAACACCAACTAAATCCAACCTTCATGCAGCCCAAGTCGTGTTCAGGGGTTTGATCGATAAGAGAACATTAAAAATAAAAACCGTTGAAATTGGAAAATATTCTAGATTACAGATTGGCCATTCGCCATTTGCCGTTTGGACAAGTTGCGCTGCCTCGTGTCCGCCCACACCCCCTTTTCCACATTATCCTATTTTAACAACTCTCATATCCGGCATTGATCCTCGCACCCGTCCCGGTTTAGACTTTTTCGCATGTCAAGCTGATTCCTTGTTGGCTTGTTTTTTCTGGGTTTCCTTTTCTTTTTTTCTAACTAAGTTTTTTTTTTACCTTTTCTTTCACTCTTTCAGTACCAATTAATTCCCCGACTTTTCTTGGGGATGCATCGAATGTGAAAGGTTATGAGGAGAACATCAGTTTCATTGCCTACGAAGCAAGTTAGACACGACCCTCACGAAAAACCTGCACGTTACGACTCGGGCCACCGAGAACTCGGCATCGTGGAGAAATTACAGGCGACCATGAACCAGGCCCAAAAGACGCGATGGCTGAAGACCACGGCCATCGTGGTCTTTCTGGTGTTCCTGTTCTATTATATTTCGCCAAGGGGTGTAGAAGTGTATAAGGGCGGTATGTTTGCTCTATCACTCCAAATCCATAGTTCCCTTGAAAAATAGCAATCTAATAAAGAAAAATAGTGTCGAATTCTGGCGGCCAGGTGCCGTCCGATTCATCGTACGGGACCTCGAAATGCACGAAATCGTATTCTAAGGACAAGCCGATTATACAATATGTTCTCATGATTGATGCTGGTAGCACTGGATCTCGTATCCACGTGTACAAGTTTAACAACTGTGGCCCGACCCCTGAGTTGGAGAAGGAAGAGTTCAAGATGACCGAGAAGAGCGTTGGCGGCTTGAGCAAGTATAAGGACGACCCTGTTGCCGCCGCGAAGACCTTGGATAGCCTCATGGAGGTTGCGATGCAGACCGTTCCCGATAAGTTGAAGGGTTGCAGTCCGGTTGCCGTAAAGGCTACTGCTGGTCTGCGAATGATCGGCCAGGAGGCTAGTGCGCGAATCCTCGAAACTGTCCGAGACCACCTCGAGAAGGACTACCCTTTCCCCGTCGTTTCCAAGGAGGAGAACGGTGTTGCGATCATGGACGGTTCCGACGAGGGTGTTTACGCCTGGATTACCACCAACTACCTTCTAGGCAAGATTGGCGGTCCCGACGAGAGCCCGACCGCTGCTATCTTCGATCTTGGTGGTGGTTCAACCCAGATTGTCTTCGAGCCTACCTTTAAGGGACTTGCTTCTGGTGGCATGCCTGAGAAACTGGCTGAAGGCGATCACAAGTACGAGCTTTCCTTCGGCGGACGAAACTTCGAGCTCTACCAGCATTCTCACCTTGGGTACGGATTGATGGCCGCCCGCAATTCTATCCATTTGAGCTTGTTGCATGATATCTACAAGAAGGAGAAGAGCAAGGCCTTCTTAGAGAAGCCCATTCTCAACCACCCTTGTATCAACTCGGGCCAGACCGATAAGATTACGGTCAAACTTGGTGATGACAGCCCCCTAGGCACCGGCGAGTTGGAGTTGAACGTAACTGGTCCGATGAACCCTGCACCGGCGCAATGTCGTGCTCTAGCTGAGAGAATCCTGTACAAGGACGCCGAGTGCAAGCTCGCTCCTTGCTCCTTCAACGGCGTCCACCAGCCCCCACTAGCCAAGACCTTCGCTAAGGAGGATGTCTACATCTTCTCTTTCTTCTACGACCGTACCAAGCCTCTTGGAATGCCCGACTCGTTTACCCTCCGGGAACTGCACGACCTCACTAATACCGTGTGCGGCGGCGAGGACTCGTGGGGCGCATTTTCTAATATCCCCGAGGCCCTGGATGAGCTACGCGACCGTGGCGAGTACTGCTTGGACCTTAACTTCATGATGGGACTGCTTCATACCGGCTACGAAATGCCTATTGATCGGGAGGTCAAGATCGCGAAGAAGATCAAGGGCAACGAGTTAGGCTGGTGTTTGGGAGCCAGGTAAGCTTATCATACACCATTCCTTATCTTTTACGTTCTTTACAAGCTAACATACATGTCCAGTTTGCCCTTATTAGCAAAGAACTCCGGCTGGTCCTGCAAGGTCACTCAGACCTATTAATCAAACACTACACGTTATTGGGAACGTGACAATTAGAAAGCTTAGAGATAGGTAATTAATGACGAGGAGGCACGGACACGGCGGATAGCCCCCAGGTAGTTGCCCTACGAGGCCGGCGTTTTTTTCGGATCGGGTTGTAAACGCGCCGTACGAAGAAAAGTATGGCGCCGGCATTTCCATCATCGACGGAGAAGGAATTAAGCCTACGGAGAGAAAAGGCGGATTTTGTATTGTAGGAAACTTCTGATCACGAATGAAGAAAAGAAGAAAAGAAAAGAAACCATGAAGACGCGAACCAGTGTTTTAGAGACCCTTATTACTTGTATTATTATACATGCGTATTACTGAACTGCGAATTGTGAACTGTGCACTGTGCACTGTGACTGTTTTGTTAACCCTGGGTATCATCATTATAAACCATATCTATGTAGGTGTCTATAAAGGTGCCTCGACTATACTCAGCACGTCCTCTATCACATACTCCGCATCCATGCCCTCGAGCAACGCCTCGATAGCCGAGAGATCGCTCCCCCACTGCATGCTTCGCTCCTGCCCCGGAGCCGCGATGCGTATGCGATGCGGGTATATCTTCTTCACGGCGAGCGCGACCAGCGACGGCGTCACGTAGTCCAACCCGTGCAGCGCGGCGAGGCACTTGGCCAGCTGGTCGAGGTGCTTTGTAGCGAGAGGCGTGGCGCCGCCGCCGCCCGGCGCCACAGCCCGGTGCATGCGGATGAACGACACGATGTTCATCTGGTACCGCAGCACCTCGACGTCCTGGCTGACCTGGCGTGCGCGGGTCGCGAGGGTCGCGATGTCGGACTCGCTGATCGATGGAAATGTAAACGAGGACGACGACGACATGTGAGAGCCGGATAACGAGATTTGGTCTGAAGTGGTGGTCATTTGGTCGTCGCGGTTCACGTACGTCGCGCTACTGCGGCTGGGACCGCCTGGCCGAGACGCAGACGCAGACGCAGATGCTGACGTCGACGGCGACGTGATGAGCGCAGGAACGGACATCGAGTCCGCGGTGCTCCGGCGGTGGACGACACTCGAGGCACTATCAAGGCTAGCCGTCTCGCCCCCTTTTCTTCTTCTTCCATTATTACTATTATTATGATATTCTCCCCTCTCCCCTTCCTTTCCCTTTTCCTTTTCCCGTTCCCTCTCTTCTTCCTCCCGCTCCTCCCGCTCCTCCAAATGCGCAAACCCGTCCTCAGGATCGTGCCAGTGGGACACGTAGAAAAAGTCGTTCAGGTGCGACACGAGGCGGCCCGCACCCGCGGACTCGAGCACGGCGACGAAGAGGAATTGTTTCGGCGCGGTTTGCACGCTGGTGCGCGTCAGGATCCGCCGCGTGCGCAGGAGCTCTAGACATTGGATCTGGACGTCTTTAGGGGCTCGGTCGAGGTTCTTGGCTAGGATAACGTTGGCGATCTGGGGCGGCGATGGTAGCGGCGCCGAAAAGGGGTTCTGGTGTCTCGGAGTAGTGGGAGTCGCGGTCCTGCCGTTGCCATTGTGTAGATAGGACGAATCGGTTCCTCGGCGACGGAGAGAAGTGGATGGGGTGCGCGGAGTCGAAGGTTGAAGTTGAGATGATGGTTGTGGTGGTGGTGTAGCTGGACGAAGCTGGATGGAGGCGGCAAGGTCGTCGAGGGTGGTATGTGGAGTACAGTCTACGAGGGCGGAAGAGAGGTTGAATGTGTGTGATGCGACGAGCCGCAGCTCTTCGATCAAGGTGTCTAGCTCATCGGGCTCGGTGCTGACGATGCAATGTTCGCGACTGACGAGACATAGAAGCGCTGCCAAATCCAAGTCCTCCAAACCGTGTACCTTTTGCAGGAGATCCTCATCCGCCATCGAATCTCTGTCTAGAAAATACCTCGCTATCCATGGGATCGCATTGAATTCATATGGGGGGTTTGATGGGAATGCTTTTATGGTTTATTGGATAAGGAGTTGATAATGTTAAATGTATATAATATTAAATGTCAATGTCAATGTGAGGATGTACCTAGGTACTTTAAGTTAGGTAGAGAGCACTAAAAGATACATGTACCTCAACGTCAGGGAGTTTTTTTTAAATTGCTGGGGATAGTTAGCGGGGCAAGCACCGGTCCGGGTCTAGGTCTGGATCCGTGATTCCCGAGCCGCAACTAACCCGTGAACCTTTTCTAGATTAAATCTTTGTACTTCTCGACTTTTATTTCGAAGATATTTCCGAGTAATTAATATCTTCGAATAGTGAAAGCACTTTGTTCAACCATTCGACTGATTTGGACATACCTAATCTAAAATTACTTCAAATATTTATATCACCTGTCTAGAGTTATATTGTACAAGGTTATGGTAATCGTTCGGCGCTTGATATAATATCTTTGGCATGAAGAATAGTTCAGAGAGCTTTATTAGTACAGTCTGTATTGTACAACTGCGCATAATGATGTGATGCATCGGGATGTCTCTCTTCCAAGTGAATACAGAAAAACGATACAGCGTAGTTTACCCAACTATGCGTTCCAATCCACTTCGCCTCCGGTTTTTCCCTCTCCCTGTTTAAGGCCGCCGCTATGTTGATATCAAGTCAGTATACCACGTGATACCAGAACGCAGCAACAACAAAATAACAACACAAAACAATCGCACGCATTACTCACGTCCCTCTCCAAAATTTAGGATCGACTTTGTCATCTGAGGCGGGTGCCGCCCTGTCGTGACGCTTTTCGAACTCCTCGTTATGCCGTTCGACTTCCTGCTTTTGTTCGTCACTCAGTCCCTCCTTGACGGCGGGCACCGCCTGGTTGTAGATCTTTGGACTGGGTTTGCCCTTGCCCTGAGGTCCCTTCAGCGCCTCACCTCCGTGCTGGCTCGCCGCGTTGGCGATCTTCCCGCCAGTAGGGCTGCCTCCCGTCTCCGTGGCCTCCTTAGACCGGGACCCTCCCGATTGCGCACTGGCATCTTCGGGGGACTTTTGTCCGGACTCCTTAGCGGCAGCATTTTTCATGCTTTCTGAAAAGCCAGCCTTGGTAGGACCACCTCCGGTTCCCTTACCCACATCTGGGGGGCTTGGGCCGGGATGTTCTGAGGATTGCTGCGCAGCACTTGATGACGGCTGACTCTGAGGGTCCTCTGAAGTTGGGTTTCCCTCTCCGTTGCCATAACCTTGCTGCGAGAAGTGACGAGGGCCGGCTGCAAAAGTGCGATAAGCCAGGGGTGCTCGCGTTCGAGTGGCCCTCAGGGCGTTTACGGAGCTGTTGATACGAATAGCTACCATTGTGAATAATTTACTAATACTGATGGCAATGATTTCTTTGGTGATTAATGATACAACTGGGAAGAAATAAACAGAGAGAGAGGTAAAGTTCTTAATAAAACCGATTCAGTAGCTTCAGATGATAGTAGCCGATCAACGAAGTCATAACTGTGATGCCATATGGGGGATGATGAAGTATGACATCATGACAAGGCTTCGTGATTGAACGTGTACCTGGTCCTGGCAGGATCTCCTTAGAATTTGCCATCCATAACGTTGTACCGGTAAAATGGAGGCTCTTCGGCTCTGGAAGCCCGGGTAGGGAAAAGTCTTTATATAGATTCCTTAAGATAGGTAGACATTGAAATTCTTCTAAAAGTTGCATATTGCCTCATATAATAATCTCTGGACTCAAATACCCATATTGGGTCTTGGGCTCTAGCACCCATAAATAGTGGAAATAGTGGAAATAGTGGAAATATTGCTTTCATCTTATATAGTACCTAAGGTAAGTAGGTAATTAAGTAGAACAGAAATCATCTAGCTTTTATCAGCTCTCCCAGCTTTCTGACCGGTCGGATTCAGATATTTCATGTTCGGTAGACAATGTAATCAAACTTGGATAGATGCGACCTGTTAACGTAGAAGGCATGAATGAACCTAAATTCATGTAGTAATGTGCCTGCATGTGGCTTCGAATCATTGTGTAAATGTAAAGTTGGGGAATGTGGCTGCACCCAGCTACTAGAGTATGTACATAGTATTAGCGCCTGGTCTTGTGCTCACTAAAAGGAACAAGCTACAGCGCCCAGCGCCTTATCGGCTGGGGTCTGAATCAGGTAGTTATCGGCGCAGGTCCGACCAGCCCAGCCAGCCAGTCAGCCAAGCGCCAATCCGTCCAGTAAACCCCAGGTCTTCAAACAGGTACAATAACGGCACAATAACATCTGCAACTACAACTCGAAACTTCAACAATACAACACCGTCCTATCATCATCTACCACCAATAACAGTCGCACAAATTCCGTCACTTCAATCGGAAAATCCCCCTTTAACTTAGCGCGTAAAGTCAAGTTCCGTAATCAGCCCGAATTAAGCCCAAGAGCTTCGTCGTCCCCAAAGCAAATCCTCCGAGTCACCAGCTTGATCCCTAACCTCCGCCATGGCTTCTAGGAAGGGGGCTATCTTAAAGGTAACGACATATGTTATATACGCATATATAGAACTATCTTGTAAACTAACACTCCATGCGTGTAGGTTATTGTCCTTGGCGACAGCGGTGTTGGAAAGACGAGTCTGCTGAATCAATATGTATGTTTACGATCGTCAAATCGACCAGCCCCCTCCACGAACCTCCGACTACAGCGCCCAAATGATACGGAACTAATATTCCGAATTGGATAGGTCAACAAGAAATTCAGCGCCAGTTACAAAGCCACCATCGGTGCCGATTTCTTAATCCAGAAGGTCCTGATCGACGATCAACAAGTCACAGTGCAGGTATGAAATAGCGGCAAGCTTGTCGAGAGCGATAGCTGACAAAGCGTAGCTTTGGGATACCGCTGGCCAAGAGCGCTTCCAATCCCTGGGTGTTGCGTTCTACCGAGGTGCTGACTGCTGCGTGCTGGTCTTCGACGTCAACAACTCTAAGAGTTTCGATTCGCTAGATAGCTGGAGAGATGAATTCTTAATCCAAGCTTCGCCCAGGGATCCCGAGAACTTCCCTTTTGTAAGAATGATGGTTTTATCAAAATTCGGAATTTGGCTAATCATATTAAAGGTCGTTCTCGGAAACAAGATTGATGTTGATGAGAGCAAGCGAGTAGTACGTTGAATTCTACGCGCCGTCAGTTGCATCATATGCTTATCATCTACAGGTTTCGAGTAAGAGGGCAGCTACTTTCTGCCAGTCTAAGGGTGATATCCCCTATTTTGAGACCAGTGCGAAGGAAGCAGTCAATGTCGAGCAAGCATTTGATGGTATACTTTGATTCCCTTCTCACTCGCATACACGTTCTAATCCATATTACAGTTATTGCACGACATGCTCTGGCACAGGAAGAGTCTGAGGAGTTCAGCGGGGACTTCCAAGACCCGATCAACATCCACATTGAGAACGACCGGGATGGCTGCGCATGTTAAGGGCCGCAACTAGAATGTTAAGATTATTTCGTCCGTTCTATACGAATGCGATATCATCCTACCGATCACAGAGGTCATCCAGTTCGACTGGATTTTGGTCATTTTCGCGGCAGCTGCACTTCTCAATCATCGTTTCAATTCTTTGTATGGAAGACTTCGGATTTTTAGGGACTCTCAGGGACATGATACAGATGCGAAGTGGGATTCTCAGGACCACGCCCATAATGAGTGTATAGAGACAGTTGATACATTGCATTTTTCTTGTTTTTTTGGTCTCGGTGTGGCAGCACAGTACTGCAAAGTTGAGGCTTAGGCGTCTTTTTATCATCCAAGGTTTTACGTCTCCAGACCTCGGTTGAGGCATCTCGATATTTCTCAGATAGCATTCAGAAATGGTTATTTACTCGTATCCTAGATACGTTCTGTTCCTTTGATGGCTTTGTGACCTTGTTTTTCCTTTTCGGTGCCCAACTAAAACCAGGAGAGTGATATGTAGGCCTATCAGTCATCAGACAACAACTCATCGTTGTTATCATCAATCAAAGCGAGTGCATAATATAGCACATGCAATTATATGGTGAGATGACCTAATAGGCACCTAACCCAACCTAAGTTAGGTACCTATGTACATCCTTAATCAGTATCCCGCCAGCCCGCAAGGCCTAAACTAAAGCCTAGGGCTCGATGATATGCAGAAGCTCAGGGGTTTTCCATAAGTTCCAGTGCCAATGTCTCGGCGTCTTGAATCACCGATGGGCGCCGCATAGATTATGTACATAGGATTGTGAACGAATTAGACCCTCCATCCAAGTGCGTTTCAAATCCTCGAAATTCACCTTCTTTTGGACAGTTTTTTGTTTTTTTCGAACCCTACGCTCGTGTACGTAGGTGTCTTTATGTCCATACCGGCTCCTATGTAGACTTGATCTTTGCGACTGTCAACGTCGATCCTCTCTGTCTCTCCCTTTTTTTTTTTTTTTTTTTTTTCTAGTTATCTTTTTTTTTCTTCATCTTCTGGTTCGGATAATAGATGCTTCCGTCTCACGCGACACTTGTTACACCCCGGCGGGATCGATAGAACATTTGTGACTTTTTCTGTGTTCCACTCTACAGCTGTCGCACGACCGAAAATGGCTGCGCCGGAATCGATACTCGCGGCGGACGAGAGGCAGCCCGAATACGCTGCTCCTAGAAGGAGGCTTTCCGAGCCTCCGGTACCGTCGGAAAATGTCACCGGGCCATCCGCGACTTGGGGAAGCATCCCAAGCTTGGAGCGGAAGGGAGGGATAAGGAATATGGCCAGGAGGACCCTGGGAATAAGTTTATTGCTGCTTACCGTGTTCCTATGGACGGCGTCGAATTTCCTCGCCAGCGTGAGTATTTCTGCGACGGGGAGGACGAGGGGGACGCATTTAACTAACTTATAAACGAGTATATCTTCTCCGACCATACCTACGATAAGCCTTTCTTCCTGGTGTACATGAACACGTCCGTATTCGCGCTGTCGATGATCCCGATATCCATAAAATACGTAATACAGAACGGCGGCTTCACCCGCGTCAAGAACCAGGCGATACAGGAGTGGCGGACGAGGTACCCGGGGGTCGAGCGGCTGAAGACGCAGGAGGAGGAGGAAGCGGTCACGGTGGGCGAGAGGCTGCTGGCCGGTGACGACGAGGGGAGCTTCGAGGTGGTCGACCCGCCGGAGGTGTCGGACAAGCTCTCGTTCCTGGAGACAGCGCGGTACAGCCTCGAGTTCTGCATGATCTGGTTTCTGGGCAACTACTTCGCGTCGGCGTGCCTGGAGTACACGAGCGTGGCGAGCGTGACGATCCTCACGTCCACGAGCAGCGTGTGGACGCTTATCTTTTGCGCCGTCATGCGCATCGAGCCCTTCTCCGTGCGCAAGCTGATCGGCGTTCTGGCCTCGCTCGCTGGCATCATCCTTATATCGACCGTCGATCTTTCGGGCAAAGATAACGATGATAACCGTGGGAACTTCCCACACAAGAGCCAGCAGCAGATCGCCATCGGCGACGCTATGGCTATTTTCAGCGCGGTTGTCTATGGGCTGTACGTGGTCGTGATGAAGGTCCGTATAGGGAACGAGGAACGGGTTAATATGCCGTTGTTTTTCGGGCTCGTGGGCATCTTCAATATCTTTATTTTATGGCCCCTGTTTTTCATCCTGCATTTTACGGGAATTGAACCGGTAGGTCTTATCTTCAATTATGGTCCATTTATGAAGGGGTAAGTTACTAATAGAACACAGTTCGAGCTACCTCCGAGCGGCAAGGTCTGGGCTATTATCGTACTTAACTCCCTATCTTCCTTCGTCTCGGACATCTCGTGGGCTTACGCCATGTTACTTACGACACCGCTGGTTGTCACTGTCGGTCTATCTTTAACCATCCCGCTATCTCTAATCGGCGAGATGATCCAATACGCGCAGTACTCGAGCTTCATATACTGGATCGGCGCTGCGATCGTACTAGTCTCATTCGTCTTCATCAACCACGAGAGCCATGATGAAGATGAAGCAGCGAAAACCGGTCTTGAAAGAGGAAACAGGGCGGCAGAGCCGTAGCCTTTTTTCTATTGGCTCTTTTGATTCTTGGGTTGGACTACTAGTGTTACGGCGTTATGGTTGGAAGAATTGGGTTAGCAACCGGTGCATAGATATCAAGCATGACTTGTCATATTATAAATAGAATGGATATTCTAGGGCTGTATTGTATATACAGGTGAAATAGAGAGCCGACCTGGGTATTTGCCCAACGTAAAGGTAATCTCTAAGCAGATATGAATATCCCTTATATATATTACCAAGTTACCTGGTATTATTTGCCAACCAAGGTTCAAATAACATTACGAGACTGTATAAGCAGGTGATTTGTTAACCGTTCACTACTAGGCTACTTGCAAATGAGTTTAGATTCATAAGCTGGCCTAGAGTTCCTAGACCATGTGAGGGATATCGATCATAAGACATAGGTATATTGCTTAATGTAGTATTATAATAGGTAATAAGTCACGCAACTAAGATCTTATAAGCGATATCCGAAAGGACATATCGCCCTGTCTGTCTTCCTCCTTAAATTTGGGTACTTTATTCTCATCTAAACGAAGGCTCACGATAATTCAGGCTAGACAAACACCTAAAACTTTACCTATCAACTAGACCCAATGACAGATACCCCAGACAAATCAAAAAAGCATCTGCTTAGCATTTGACTCTGGGGAGCGAACCTAAACTGCAGCGGCATTAGCTTCCGAGGGAATAGTATTTTCCAAACCAGCGGTGAATGACATCGGTAGCTTCCCGCTCGAGAACCATTCGTTCGGACTTTCAAACCGTTCTTAATTTCAGACAAAAGGGTTTGCCTCTTTAAAAAACACTGGGTACTTTGCGCTTGAGTGGATTAGAAGATGCGCCGCGGCGCGGCTGAACACATACATGACTTAACCAACTAGCGTCCGTATACTTCACAATGTGACAGTCTTCTACCTACCTAAATCCAGTACTAATCCAGTACTATCTTCTATTCGGACGCAATACAAAATGACATACAAAATGACAGAGAAAGCCAGGTGGCTAAATTCATCCCTTCTTATTTGTAGTTCGTTAAGATCCCGTCTTAGAAATCTGATGCAAGTATCCTAAGTCGGAGCTTCGTCCATACACTTGCGTGGCAACCCGGTCGACTTCGCTGATTTAGACTCGATTCTATTTTCTTTTTATGCCCGCTTCCATCGGCGTCGCCACGCTCGGGTCGTGATTTGTTTGACTTGTTGAGAAGAGTCCGAGAAGGAGTTGGGTTTGCCCGTGCAGAACGACAGAATGTAAAGTCTTATTCAATTCTGTTTTACTTCACTTTGTTCCTCCCATCGCATTGTCCGCGATATCGACCAAGGTGATTGTCACTGACCCGGATAACGACAATCACATTGTTGAGCTTCTTACAAAAGAGCGTGGCTGCCTCTCGTTGAGTTATTTTGCATATCTAGGCGTTCTCGCTTGATTTCATCAAGATCACGGCTATCTGTCACTCTTGCCGTATTGTCAGAACGGCACAAGCAAACACTTGCCTTGGTCATACGTAAAGGACGTCATCCATCTCTTCGGGAAAGGGCCTTGGCTAATGACTGTTGGTCGCGATTTGACTCTTGCAAAACTCCGTCACCTGCTCAGTCACGAACCACCTTCCCGGGTCAAACTTCACTCAGCCCTACCACTTATAACCTTCTTGGTTAACTCTCTTTAACAGACTTACGTCTATTTAGTCTTTAATATACAATCCCCATCCTACATAATCTACCTACCTAGAGGCCTACTTGATACAACCCAAAACTAGCTTAACTACACTATCCTTTAGCAATAGCTTACCATCGCTTATCACCATGGCTTCTAAGACTGAAGACGTTCCCTCTACCCCCCTTACTCTGGGCGAGGAGATGAACAAAGCCGCGCGCCCCTTACACACCAAGCTCAACAAGCTCGTCGTCTCACGCATGCGTCTGGCCCTGCCCCCTCATGCCGATGACGCGCAGAGCTACACCACGGGGCTCCTGCACATCCTACCCATCTACCAGGCCTTCGAGCGGGAATGGGACGCCATCCTCGAGGACTCCCGCACGGCAACGAAACCGGGCGATAGAGTGACCTCGCTCCTGGCGGACTTGCGGGTCGAGGGCCTCGCCCGCTCGAGCGCCCTGCAGGAGGATATCGCCGCGCTCCTCAGCCGCGATGACGCCTTGATCCGCGCCCGCACCGAGTCCGTGTCCCACGCCCCCGCGCTCGTCGCGTTCCAGGAACACATCCGCAAAACGGTCCAGGCGCGCCCGCATGTTCTGATCGCGTACGGCTGGGTCTTGTATATGGCCCTGTTCTCCGGCGGTCGCTTTATGCGGGCGTCGCTCGAGCGCGTAGATCGGAGCACCGGGTTCTGGCCGCGCCCAACAGCGTCATCCCCATCCACCCTTTCTTCCTCCGGCGATGACGAGCACGAAGACAAGCCCAAGTTTAGGATTCCAGGTGCTTTTGACTCCTTCCGCACGATCGAGGAAGAGTTCCTCCGCACCAACGGCTACGACACCAACTACCTGCACCAATACCAGCCGCCGCCGCTGAGCTTCCTGCGGTTCGACACGCCGGAGGACGGCGAGGACCTGAAGCGCGCGTTCAAGGAGACGCTGGCGGCGGCGACGGCGGTTCCTGAGCCGCGGCTGACGAGCGAGGAGCGCGCCGACGTGGTCCGCGAGGCCACGGCCATCTTCGAGAACATGATCCTCGTCGTGGAGGAGCTCGACGAGATCTGCGGGACCGAGTACGAGGAGCAGGCGGCGGCGGCCGTGGCCAAGTAGGGGCCTGGCAGAGGGCCGTCGCCGCCGCAGCCGCAGCCGCCGGTGAATCTGAAGAGCCGCGATAGCGTGGTGCTGGAGAGGGAGAAGAGGTTGCGGAAGAGGGCGCTTGCGGCTGCTGCGAATGCGGCGAAGGGGAGGAAAGTTGGGAACGGGGCGAAGAGAGGCGAGACGACGGCAACATCGCCATCCCCATATCCGAAGCTTGGTGGGAGTACTGGGGATTCGAAGGGAACGACGGTTAGATTTGAATAGACCCGCCGGATGGACAAGAAAGATAAAAAGATAAAAAAATAAAAAAAAGACTTCCTAGGATACGAAAAAGATTGGGAGATGATTGGATGAATTAAGGATACCTACCTCTAGGCCTAGCCTATGAGAATCGGAACATGAGGGAATAGGGGGCGTTTTCCGGGCTTTTTGACTTTGTGTAGTAGATACCTATGAGATACCCTACACTGTACTTTTATAAATAGAATTAGATTTAGCATTCTATTTTTGAAATATGTCTTGACTACATCCTCTTGTGCTTGAAGACTCTTATGTAAAAGCTCCCTAGCTATGTGATCTGTTAACGCTTAAAAGATGCATGAGACGGCTAGGAAACTTTCATGATGAAACTATGTATTTATCTTCCAGTTTCACTATTTAAAGAGTCTGTTTTCATTCCGTCGGAGGCTGACTGATTATATGACTTGGCGAGTAACACTTTCAAACTCGGTCGTAGAAAGGAAAACGAATAAGGAGAACTGCCTTGGGCACGTGTTACCGACAAAGTGAAAAGATTACTAGGTAGTTTTTAACAACTTTATGCTTCACCAATTATAGTTGTGTCCAGATCAGAGGAGGGACTAAAGATAAGATTGTATTATTGTTATTTTAAAACTATATCCGAAGTATTATTGTTCATATGACAGTGAGACCTAGTGGCTAGTGTTGACTATTCCGATGCTTATTTGAACCTACTACGTTACCTAAGTTAAAACGGCCGCAAGTCTAACAGTAACATTCAGCCTGTGTCTTTCTATAATTACGAGTCGCCTTTACGACCAACTCGCGCTCATGCCTAAAGACTCGAACCAAAACTTTGCGAAACGTTTTCTTCTGTACTATTTCAGGCCAAGAGCTCAAGCCTAGGGAACTAAACAAGAGCCCTTGAACCAGCTAACTAAATACCTATGAATGCTGCAATTATGCTGGGGGTCTAATACACATTGGTTTGGTATGAGGTATGTAATATAATATAATGTAACTTAATGTAATGCAACTGACGAAAAGGGGACCCGCTAGCCCCCCTCGTGTCTCTCTCTCTCTCTGTCTCTCTCTATCCGTTTGTTTCGTCTCGCTGGGCCGAAACTGGGTATCATCAAAACGCTTTTTTATGAACGAGAAAATAAATTACTGAAAAGGGGGAGTGGAGGGGTGACAGTAGGTGACGGTAGGTGTTTATTAGTCGGTTGTTTTGAGCGGTGTAGTGTGAGTATGAGATGTGGTAGGGTATGCGAGGTAGGTACCTATAGGTAAGTATGTATGAGGGTATGTAAGGTATAGGGTTAGATTCCCTTTTCAGAGATCGATGGATATTACGAGTCCCTTCGGATGTATTGGTCGTATACGTTTTGGGCGGGTTTATGATTGGTATAATTACAAGGCGTGCGATGTTGATGTGAACTGTTGAGTATATAAGCGTGGATTATGACTTTTTCGTAAGACTGTGGTATATAAGAAACAGCATGAGCATTATAATCCTTAATAGTCGAGGTGCGGTTATAGTATAACTTGAATTCGGACTAGATTTCCTGGTACTTTGGATAGGTTTAGGATTCGACCCTGTCTCATCGATACTCGATCTAGTTGTTTGCTCGTGTCCTTTGGTTCACAGCTTTGCAGTACCGAATAACTTGGACTCGTGTCATCTTCTCGAATATATATCATTGATACCCATCGTTGTTGCTGTTGTACGAAATCCCGCACTGGACTTTATTATATCGGATTCTCCATGCCGACGGGCGGCACGGACGGCACTACTGTAGCACTGCTTTCGCCGCTCTGGGACACGGCGGTAGCTTGCGTTACGCTGGGGCTCGGCTTCCCGCCGCTCCGCGAGCTCCCCGCCCCCAGGCCGCGCTTCATCATCTTGCCGAGCACGGTAACCAGCTCGCACGCATCGTCGTACATGTCGTCGTCCAGGCCCTCCGTCGCCTCGTACACCTCAGCGATCGTCTGCTTCGCTAACCGCCTGCTTCCCTCCCGGTCATGCACGCAGTCGTACAAGAATGCGGCGTACTCAGTTTTCAGCGATAGTCGTAGCGAGTGCGATCCCCATAGCAAATTATCCGCCAGCGAGATGGCTTCCCGGAAATACTGATGTGCCGTGGGTAAGTAGTCGACGGAAGGTAACAGGAAATTGGCCGCATTTTCCGGCGTTATGTGCGGCACTTGGACTTGGCCCTCGAATCCCGGGGGCGGTGCTGGCGCGCCTTGCTCGTACGGGTGCGTAGGCTGTATTGACGCCCGCAAATACTCGGGTGGCATATACATCGTCGGCTCGCCCCTATCCACGCCTTTCCCCTTATCAACACGTAGCGGTTCTGGCGTCATCTCCGCCGCGAGAGCCTGAGGTGTCGTCGCAATCCCCATTGGCGAAACCGGAGGATTATTATGAAATAAGACGAAAATGTGGTAGAAAGACGCGCGCAGTTTGTACGCAAGCACCTTCAACTCGACGTAGTCGCCTACCATTGGTAGAACGTACTGCTCGAGCATGACGAGGCCCTCGCGCGAGAGCCACAGGATGTGGAAATAGAGCTCGAGGGACTGAGTCATGCGCGTGGTATCGAGGCGGCGCTGCTTGCGCGCCTTGACCAATTGCCCAGCTACATTGATGGAAAGCCCCAAGATCTTGAACAGCATCGACGCGAGCAGCGCATTGTTGGGCTCAACTGATTTGGCGAGGCGTCCGAGGAACTTCTGGTCGACCTCGGAGGACGCCATTGAATATGTCGCTGCCAAAAAAAGGGGGGCTGATGCTGGGTCCCTGTGATTATGTGAGAAACACGCTTCACCGTACTGCAACGCGTAAGAAAATTGAACGGAATTGGCGAGTGCAAGGGTTTCTATAGTTGAAAAGGACTCGGTTCACATTTGTAAAGGCTCGTCGTTGTGCAAGCAATGCAGGTGGGTGGGGATATCTCCGTGGATACTGGAGGGGTGTAATAGGGGCTACCTGATCAAGGCGTAACTGTTCAATATAGGGTTAACATACCTCAGAGAACTTACTATTTCCCAAGAAGAATATCTGAATCCCCAATAAGCCTAGGACCCTTCTTTCTGCTAGCGGCTCTGATATATAAAGGCCCTACAAAGCTTGCTGCCCGGGTATATTGACGGACTTGGACAACGTAAACAAGGGCGGAAATAGCGATTCCTTCAATAAGTCCTATAATCTCGGTAATGCCAATTATGTTGTAAAAGCTGAAGGAGCTCGGTAAAGCGCGAGATTAAAGCCGGCGTAACGATGGTTGATACGCCTGGTTTGAACCGCTTCCACTAGCTGCTGCGAACGACTTCTATAACGAATGACTGGCAACGCGACTCAATCTCAATGGTAAGTAGTAGGCAGCATGAGAAGCAAGTCGTTGCTGGAAGAGTCGAAAACACGCGAGGCGGACCTTAAGCGTCGTTCCCAGTTCCGTAGTTCGCGTCTGACCCTTTTCTTTTTCTTCTTCTTTTGTTCCAAGTATGTAGGCGCGGGAACTCCTAAAAGAGTCTGACGATGATGATGAACAACAACAATAAAAACGATGTTCCTTACGCAAAATCCAGTCCGAAGAAAGTACAGCCCAACCAAAAATTAAACATTCGAAGAATTATTACAGTAGACTAGCGTCGCGCAAGTATTAGCTGGCGCGACCTCATCGGCCACAAGCGACCCTGGTAAGGTTCTGCGCTGGCACTGCTATTGGAGGGGGGAGGGGGAAACTGACCAATATGATACAGCGAAAGAAATACAAGGCGATCAGCTCAAGTCCTAAAGGCCAGGATAGGGCGAGATTAATTTAAGGCGAAGGTTGACCAACGAGGAGGAAATGACGATGCGAGCGATGGTAGAGGCTGAAGTAGGGCTGCGGCGGCGGTAGTAGTGGTGGTGGTAGGTGTTCTATGACTTGTTCGACCGTGAAGCATTTCGACGTCAGTAGCGCGCGCAACCTGGTTCTCCGCTGATTCGACACCGATCGAAGTCTGGCCGCTGATCAAGCGAGCGAGCGTTACGTGCGGATAGCACGACTACAGACCACACACGTAAAAACGGCTAAGCCAGGGTGGTGGTCATATACATATACCTAACCTAGATCTCCGCCGGAAACAGGGGGTGTGTGACGGAAGAAAAAAAAAACCTGGGAAACCAAAGCCGGTAAACTAGGCTAGGCCTTTTCGTGATTCTGAAAAGAACCAAAAGTGGTGGCGGTGTGAGGTCAACGAGGGTCTCCTCGATTGGCGAATTTCCAGGCTTTTGGGACGATGTGGAGTTTTGGTCCGTTATGAGATTGGCTTGGTTATATGTATGTACCTAGCTCAAATCGAAACACTCTTAGCCCCCACGAACTCTTCCTTTCTTTCAAGACGACTCCAGAAATAGGTATTATTAGTGTTGGCGTTCTCCTAGGCTGTCTTTTTTACAAGTGAAGACGTGTATGTATAGTGGTTGGGCCGAGGATGACGATGCACGAGCCTCGAGCTTCTTCTTGCTTGCTATTTAATAAGGGGGGCACGCAGGCGGACGGGATGTAAATAATGTTTTATGTTCCCGCGCTTATGCATGTATCTGCATATGTAGGAAGATATGTCTTGGCTAGAGATCCGCTGGGGAAGGGGGAAATAATATAATAGTAAAGATATAACAGCTAATTAGGTATTCCAGGAGAACTGCAGGAACGGGCCGAACTTTCTGAGGTTCTTCTCTCCGTACGGTTGCAGATACACGCGTTCGCGTTAGGTCGTTATAAATAAGCGCTCGCCTTCCGGATGCAACGCTGGACCTGGGGAAGCGCGAGACCAAGAGCAAGAGGGTTAAAGGAGGGCAGAGAGGGAAAGGAGGTTATCAAGAGATATTGTGTCAAGAAGCCATAACTATCCAGATATCCCAAGTACCCAGATACCACGAGAGCCTTGTGTGTGTAGTATGTGTAGTACTGGTACCGGGTGCAGACAGTTTAGTTTCCGAATCTCTAATAAGAGAAAAACGTGCTGTGGGTGACAAGCGAATGGGAGGCCGTTTATCGTGCAGCAGCTTTGATGCAAGATGAGTTGTCCACTTTGCCGGGGTGAACTTGGGAACTTGGGAAGCTTTGCTATGCTAACAGAGCCTAGTAAAGCCAACTAACGAGCCTAGGAGCTGTGGTTAACAAGATTAACTGGACGGGGGACGTCTTAATTCTGAGTCCAACAAGCTTTCTAGGATTCGGGTCCGAGACGGAGTTTTGAGTCTAGGACGCTGTGTAACTTGGAGATATATAATTATTGTGATGATTATTAGGCTCTTGAGACTTGTTACGATGCTGTTATTACTATCGGTATGCCCTATCGAGTCTCTAGCGTATGGTAGATCTGTTTTCGGTAGAGTTGATTGCGGGAGAGAGAAAAAGAAAAGAAGTAATTAAAATAAAAAACTTCGGCTTGACGATCCTAGATTAGAAAAATTACAAGGTAAAACTCACTACTACGTCGATACTTTTTTGGGACTTTTATGACGGGCCCAACCGCCACGCGCGCGCAAACACGTCCCAAAGAGTGACATCTTCCAGGAACGAACAGGGTTCAGGGGACCTTCTTATTAACGTCTTTATCTCCTCCTCAATCCCAAACCTTTTCCCACCCTTGAGCTTGTTATTCACTTGAATCATTAACGACGATATTTAACCACTATATCAAGTCTATTGAGTAATGGCTGGCTTCATCATCATCAAGACAAATAAAAATTGTATATTGACGACCCTTATTTCTCGACATCCGAATCCACGCGTTCTTCAGCGCTTTCTTATAATTCGAGCTTTAAAGCATGGGTGAAACCTCGTACCCCCGTATGGACATGGAAGCTCCAGGTTTCGTTACATACTACCTTGGCTCTCTACATCATTATCATCATTCGAGTTGTAGGTTGATTTTTCTTTTCAGGTTTATTCCACTCGTTAGGTACCAAGAATTTAAACAGGGACGATAGTCTTGTGCTAGTATCCGTCCCGTGGCTACGGGTTTTTAGTCTGCGGGCTAATGCCACGATGCGTTTTGTCTAAGACACTTGGAAGCACCACTTCATGTGGCATAACCCGTGGGGCACAAAAAAAAGTCAGAGACTGGTTTGGTTAGACTGCACGATTTCGTCTTATACCTAGTCCACAAGCAGCGACGACCCGTGCTACAGGAGGAAACGTACCTAGGCTTCAGGTTATCCAATGTTGGTGTGGTGTAATCCCAAGACGTTCAACTGGAAGGTCTAATCGAATTCTACCCTTTCGCGCCTAAGCAACTTACGATATCCATCTGGCTGTCTGGTTGATAAAAGCCGTAGAACGGCACTGATACGCGTGCGTCGCATTACCACAGTTTGCTGTGTCGCGGATGCTGACAGGGGAGCCTGGCCGGGCGAAAGCCATTGACCAATAGCCAGCAAGGAGAATCAGATCCCGATCCCCCAACCACCCGATTTTCTCATTTGGCATAGGCTCACTGGCTCACTGGCTCACTGGCTCAGTACTTGCTGTAGGTAATATAATAGTGGTGACGCGGTTGCTATTAATAATGAGGGGATTGTATGGCTTTCTCGATTTGCATAGAGGTGCTTAACGCAAGGAAACTTCGCTAGATGGATGACCTCACGAGTCGCTATAAGATGAAAAACATAAAAAGAGCAAGAGTAATAATAAGAAGAAAAAGCACAGGAAAATTGGCGTATTATTGCTTGCTTTCGCTTCCGGGTCTTTGAATATGCGGCCTCTGCATCGAGCTCTCTGTCCACTCAGCTTCGCCCGTCAATCTATTTTATAAGTTAGGCTACGAAATCTGCGGCCATCGTAACAACCTTGACTACCTACCTGCCTACATACAAGCTACTATGTACATTACCTACCTGTTACATACATCAAGGTGCGGTACGGGGAAGCTCCACTGCTATTCGCCTACATAGTACACGCGATAGTAAACGGGCTGCATCAACTGGCGGTGAGGAGAAACGCAGCAGCGCGTTATTTTCCCCGTTCCATCCTCTTCTTCCTATTAACCCGAAACGCGACAGCTACTAGTATGTTAGGAGGTATGCAAGTGATTGTCTAGTAGTAGAAGCCGGTACCCGGTTCTGGAACTTTGCTGCCTTTGGCGATGATGTGATCTCTTCTAGACGAAGAAGAGGATCAGGAGGCTGGAGCTAGGTAAGCTTAGCTACTAGCTATGAGGTACATAGGTATCCTAGCTATTCTACCTAGTGATAGAGCTCAGAGGATCAACGAAGGTACCTCATATAGGGAGACCATTGGCCAGATTCCATGTTTCAAGCCCCTCTAGCCCGGCAGTTCGTCAGCTGCACGCGTAGAGCCAGCGCCGCTCTGATTCGATAAGCTGCTGCATGTCGCGGTACTTGATAGTAGCAGTTATAATGTCTGCATGCAGCCCTACAGGTAGGTTAGGTTAGCTAGGTAAATTACAAGCAGCAAGCTTGAGCGCGTGATTGGGTCGAATAAAGTGCCCAAGATTGACCGAATTCCATTAATCTCGCTGCTGGTTTGCTCGTTAGATGAGATTGCGTCGCAGTTTGACGTATGAGAGAACGTTGTTTGGTCGTATTTAAATAGCAAAAGCCTTCTTGAACCCGTGGTAGGTGAAAGCAAGGTATATTTGTAGGTATATTAACTACCTCTAACTATGATACAGATTCTAAGAGCTTACTGCAGGATGCTTTAACATAGAACGTCGAGATCTTGCAGAATTAGCTTGTGAAGAGAATATGACCCGATGATATAGTACCATTAGTTCCTATGTTGTTAGACTTGGGCGTCGGGCTTGCATTTTGCTCGTGTAATCAAGCTTGAGCAACTTTTTCATAGCTGTATACCATACTCCTCAGCAACAATCAGTGTAGTTTGATATCGAACCACTATAGAAAGTATTAAGCTTCTCTCTCAATTACTTTTCATCAAGACCCTTTGTCCGAGAAAGCTTAGTGCGCGTAGCATTAAGGGTTCACACCATAGGAACGTCAACATCGACATCATACTACACCAAAACGTTCACCAGGAAGCTAGACTACCATGGAATGATTAAAAAGCCGACTTTGTAGTACTGGGGGGTCTCATTAAATCTGAACTCATACACAGAAAGGAGCTTATTCGTCAAGCTCTAAAGCAAATATAGGGGTATAATCCAGAGCTTGTAACGCTCAATGCTGAATACTTGTTTCCCATCCGACGCCATGCCATAATGTCGACCTTCCTTACTTTTCGCCTTTTTTTACTCCTCATCGTCGCCGGCCTGGTCCCAATCGTCTCCGACATCCGCCCAGCCACATCCCCAACGTCGACCACCCGTTTCGCCACCTGTCCTCAGGTCCGCCGCCTCGTCCCTTCCCTCACTCCAACACCGAATCAGAAAGTCATCACCCACTGTCACAAGCTTCCCCTCGCTCGTCCAGGTCAACGCGCCGACTTCGCTCTCATGCCCTCGAACTAGCGGTGTTCCCATTCGAACGATAGGTATATCATCATTGAGTCTGGTAGAGAGATTGGCTGTACTATTGGTCCGTGACAGCGGTCTACGTGTGACATTCGTGTCTACAGAGGAGAAGCTCAAGTTCAATGGAGGTCGTTGCTGAGAAACACCTATCGTAGAGTCTTCCAAACTTAGAGAGCCCATTGCACCTAGAAGATCATCTCTAAAATATCGCTCCTGTGTAGGAAATAGCATGGCGCAACAGTCGCTGCTCCCTACAGCCAAGAGTTCGCTCTTACCATCACAGGCAGGTCTGACAGCGGCCTTGACGTAAAAGCTGGCCGCGTGAAACGACGAATGCCGGAATCCGTAGAGTGGCCCTAGACCTTGGTGAGGCACCGCATTGTGTCGTCGTCGGGGTGGCTCGCCGTTTCGTGTAGAAAGCTCTGGAGCGTGTCCTAGTATAAGGTGGGCAGTTGAATACGCATACACAGTATTGTCCTTGCACACCGCATATAGTCGAGAGGCATCAGTATTGAGTGCCAGGGACGAAATACCGAAGGGCCTCCAATGCTGATGCGAGGAAGGTGGAGTAGTAACCGACAACGGAGAGGGAACTTTCTGGCGTGACGAGTGTATGGCACGGATATCCCAGAGTTTGATAGAAGCATCCGCCTCACAAGCAGTGAGCAGTAAATGCTCCTGTCCTGAAGGTAAGAACTCGAGTGCTGTAACAGATACATCGCCTACTCGGTTTGGTAGCTCGCGATGCGATGGGATGTCCCCAGGTCCGAGGTTGGACGCCTGCTGAGCTTGACGTGATGTGCGTGCATGGGCGTGATATAAACTATTTACCGCGCAGCCTTGCTTGGGTGCTGGGCGACGGTATCGTAGAGCGATTTCGCGTTCCTCTGGTGCCAATACGTCCTGTACTGGCTTTCCTGCGCAACGAAGATCCCATATCTGAACGCTGCCGTCACGAGAAGACGTTGCGAGAACGCTGCCGTCAGATTTACCTGGTTGGAAACGAACTTGTTTGAGAGACGCAGTATGATTTTGGAGAATTGCAATCGGAGTTTGTGTTATCATATCTATAACTCTTCCGGTTTGATCGCCAGACGCAGTAGCTAGACGGTAGTCGTCGTCAGAAAAGGACAGGTCAATGATGGCATTGGTATGGGCCTGGAAGCATAGATGAATATTGCGAAAGGGTTCAGACGGATTGCCAGATGATTCAAGTAAACGAATGCGGCCTTCCTCATCTCCTACCGCTGTCAAGCTATTTTTATGACAGGCGGCCACACAAAATGGTATGCATCGACCTTGACTATCATGACTGTTGCATGAGTGAACATCATCCGGCTTGCTGTAAAAGTCGGCAGTATCGATTCTCCAGTTTGGCGTGGGGAAAGACATGAAAGAACGTCCAGCTCGAGGCATTCCTCCTAGTTGTCTTTGCGCAAGCTGGCCGGCAAGGCCCCGACTCGTCAAAGGTACGAGTCGGCTGATTGGCTTTGGCCACGATGGGAGTTCATCCTCACTGATATCATCATCATCCAATTCGATATCCTCCTGACTAGAGCGAATAGATCTAATTGGGCTGAGCAAGGCTGGCCGGGTATTTGACAATGCTTCGGATCCAACATGGTTCGGCTGGCAGGTTAAAGGGGGTCGGCAAGGCGAAGAGTCAGGAGTATGGTTGAACTTTCGTCTCTTTGGTGTTGGGGCATCTACAGCATCGGCATTCTCATCTAGAATATGGTCTTCCGAATAAGGTCTTAAGGGACTAGAGGGAGCAGGCGTTTGATAACGGTTCAACTCAGGGGCGGCGAGGTCCTGGAGAGCCTTTCTTGCCGGACTGATTCGTGTAGGGACTCGAGACCGAGGAGTGAAGAATCTTTGGAACTTCCTTGGAGTAATAGATGGGTTTCTTCTCTCCTTACCATTGGTGACTCTAGGAGGCGATAGGAGCCTTGAGTTGGATCCATTGTCGGCCATTATAGCTTTCTCGTCTGCTTCTGTTTTTGCTTCGGTTTTCGGCTTTGGCTTTGGCTTCGGCTTCGGCTTCTATCAGGTCCACAACCTGCCTCCGAAAGAAGGACAGATGCCACCAATGCCTTTAAACCCTTGAAACCAGATATCTACCTAGTATCAAGAGAATAGATGGAGACTATTTAACATAATAGAGGAGGAAAGTAATTAAGATAAGGTTGAATTGACTTGAAAAAAAAAAAAAAAGATAACGAAGTGAAAGGTCACGGTGGGGAAAAAAAGATAATAGTAGTAGTAGGTAAGGGTTCTGGTTCTGGTTCTGGTTCTGGTTCGGAGGTAAGAAGTTTGAATTAAACAAGTACGTATCGTATCCATCGACACGCCCGCGAAAAGACGCGAGAACACGAAAAAACCACTTACACGACCCAAAATGGGAATGACGTTTTTAGAGACCAGGGTCTAGCGCGTGGATCTTGCAGCTAGTACTGTATGGTACTGTGCTAGCACCTAAAATTGAGTTGGCTGTGGCGCGTGCTAAGACCGGCTATTACCTAAAGCCGTAACCAGCTGCCCTGAATTAGCCAATTAGCGCCACTTATTTTCACCTTGCGAGCCTGGCACAGTGAGAGTAATTAAGACTTTATACATGTAAAACACTGGTCAATGCGCCACCGATAAATCTGCCAAGAGTTTTTATCGACTTTGTGACCCACTGATAAGCTTATCAAACAAATAATTCTGGAAAATTTCCTAAGATTCAATGCGGGACGCATGAACATGAACAGATTGCGCCAGCAATAAATCATTCGAATCCGATCAACCATTACCCGTGTTCACTTGGGCGAATCTGAGATCGCCGCTTGAATCACCATGGCGATCCAGAAGAAACACGGTAAAGGTCGTCTCGATAAGTGGTATAAGTTAGCCAAGGAGAAGGGATACCGAGCTCGAGCTGCCTTCAAGTTAATCCAGTTGAATAAGAAATATGGCTTCCTCGAGAAGAGTAAGGTCCTTCTGGATCTTTGCGCTGCTCCCGGTGTAAGTCATAAGTCATTCCTATATGTAAGATGCGAGAACCGATCAATTAACTCCCTGTTATAGTCATGGTGTCAGGTAGCCGCAGAGGCTATGCCTGCGAACAGTCTCATTGTTGGAGTCGATCTCTCCCCAATCAAACCCATTCCTAAGGTCATCACCTTCCAGAGCGATATTACTACCGAAAAGTGCCGTGCGACAATCCGACAACACTTGAAGACGTGGAAAGCCGATACCGTACTTCACGATGGTGCGCCCAACGTGGGTACTGCCTGGGTCCAGGACTCCTTCAACCAGGCAGAGCTCGCTCTCCAATCCATGAAGTTGGCAACAGAGTTTCTAGTTGAAGGTGGTACATTCGTTACCAAAGTTTTCAGATCGAAGGAGTACAACAAGCTTCTCTGGGTTTTCAACCAGCTGTTTACAAAAGTCGAGTCGACAAAACCTCCATCTTCAAGAAACGTGTCCGCTGAAATCTTCGTTGTATGTCGTGGATACAAAGCCCCGAAACATCTTGATCCGAAGTTCCTCGACCCACGAGCAGTATTTGCCGAACTGGCGGACCAGACTCCGAACAACGAGGCGAAGGTCTTCAAGCCTGAAGTTAAGAAGCGAAAGAGAGGAGGTTACGAAGAGGGCGACTATACCCAGTTCAAGGAAATTCCGGCAAGCCAATTTATTGAGACTGTTGATCCTATAGCCATACTTGGTAGCTATAATAAGCTTTCCTTTGAACAGCCTAAGAACGGCGATGTTGCGCTTGCTGCGCTAGACAAGATGCCAGAAACCACAGAAGAAATCAGGATTTGTTGCGCGGATTTAAAAGTTTTGGGCCGAAGAGAATTTAAGCTTCTACTTAAGTGGAGGTTGAAGGCTCGTGAGGCTTTCGGTTTACCGACAAAGAAGGCCACAAAACCCGCTGAACCTGAGGAGGAAGTTGCGGAAGTCGAATCTATGGATGAGGAACTCAAGATTCAGGAGGAGCTACAAGCATTGAAAGACAAGGATAGCGCTAAGAAGAAGCGCGAGCGACGAAAAGAGAACGAGAAGAAGCAAAAAGAGATCGTACGAATGCAACTGCACATGGTTGCACCCATGGATATCGGTATGGAACAAGCTGGTCCTGCTGGCCCCGACTCCATGTTTGCTCTCAAGGCCATCGATAAGCACGGAGCTGTTAATAAGATCGCAAAGGGAAAGATGGCTATCCTTAATGAATCAGACGCTAGGAAAGACAGAGATAGTGGTATTGGATCTTCAGGCGAAACAGACGACGAAGAAGACGACGAGGAAGACCGTCTAGAGCGCGAGCTTGATGGATTGTATGATCAGTACAGGGAACGGAAAGCAGAGTCAGACGCGAAATACCGAGCGAAGAAAGCCCGGCAAGAACATGACGATGACGAGTGGGAAGGAGTATCAGCCGACGAACAGCAATCCAGCGACGACGGCGAGCTGGACGAGGACAGTAGCGATGACTCGGACGATGATGAAGACTCGGGTCCCTCAAAGCCGCTCCTTACTGATTTAGATAACCAGCCTGGGGGGTCTGGGGGCCTTTCAAAACGAGCTACCAACTTTTTCAGTCAGGATATTTTCAAAGATATACCAGGAATTCTCGACGAGCCTGAGGATAAGATGGACGTAGACGAAGAAGAATCTCCCAAGGTCACCACAACAAAGGAGAAACAAAAGCCTAAGAAGGAAAAGGCAAAGAAGGCTAAAGCAGAGGCTCCTGAAGAATCAGAGGACGATGAGGATGGATTCGAAGTTGTTAAGCAACATCAGGACATAGAGGAACGTTGGGAAGACGAAGACAAACGCCGACCTGACGGAACACTAGGTAAGTTCCCGTTGTTTCCTGATAACTTCTTGGTGATGGGTGTATACTAACAGGTATGGCAGACATCGATATTATCACTGCGGAAGCAATGACGCTCGCGCACCAGCTGGCCACGGGGCAAAAGACCAACTACGACGTGATTGACGACGGGTTCAACAAGCACGCGTTTCGGGACCGGGACGGGCTGCCGGAGTGGTTCGTGGACGACGAGAGCAAGCACGACAAGCCGCAGAAGCCAATCACGAAGGCGGCGGCGGCAGCAATCAAGGAGAAGCTGCGGGCGCTGAACGCGCGGCCCATCAAGAAGGTGCGCGAGGCCAAGGCGCGCAAGAAGTTCAAGGCCGCCCAGCGCCTCGAGAAGCTCAAGAAGAAGTCGGACCTGCTCGCCAGCGAGGAGGGCATGACCGAGAAGGAGAAGGCCGACAGCATCACTAAGCTGCTTGCCAAGGCCGCCAAGAAGAAGCCTAACAAGCAGCCCGCGAAATTGGTCGTTGCGAAGGGCTTGAATAGGGGTATCAAGGGCCGGCCCAAGGGCGTTAAGGGCAGGTATAAGATTGTGGACGCTAGGATGAAGAAGGAGCTTAGGGCACAGAAGAGGATTTCTAAGCGCAAGTAGCCATATCTATAAGGTACCTATATATACATATAATGTAAGATCTTGGAGGGCTCGTATATATTGAACGCATGGTTTTAGTGGACTCGTAGATGCCACATCGGATTATAGGTGTGATAGTGATGCATGTATATAAGATATACATACCACATATACTCATGTCATTGCCTACGACCAGCAACAACCTGTACAGGACATGTAGTATATGTTCCAATAGTTCACCAAGTAAGAAATATCTCCAACGCAGAGTAAGACAAATTGTATTTTCCCCAAGCATAACATAACTCCTTGATTTTGTGAGGCTACTTTGGTATCTCTACGACAATTATGTTCTTGTTATTTTTATCCCAAGTCCGAACGGAAAACTTCTGACTTCATGTACCTTACTTCCCCTCAAACCCTCTCCTTACCTAAGGTCAAGATAAGTACCGATTTATACACTACACCACACTATCGCTTACCCGCGTTCCGCCGACTCTTTCCCAGACGGGGCTTGACCGGCTTCCCGCCCTTCTTCGCGCCGGCGCCGCTGCCGCCGGCCTTCATCTTGCGCGGGTTGAAGGAGCTCAGGTCGCCGGAGCTGATGGCGTCGCCGGACTTGGCGTGGCGCTTCTTGCCGCCGAAGCCGTACTTCTCGTTCTTCTTCTGGCGCTTGGCGCCGGCGCCCGCGCGCTCGCCGTCCTTGCCCCGCGAGAAGGCGCGCTGCGCGTTGTGCTTGCTCAGCTCGTTGTCGACCCCCACGTCGAACAGGTCGGCTTCCGTGGTGCCGAGGTCGCCGGAGGATTCTTGGCGTTCTAGAATGAGAGCATCGTTAGTATATCTAGTGTAACAGTAGCATAGGTAGTGACACTGAAGTAGAAAAATAAAAAGGAAGATGATGGGACGGGTAACTCACTCCTCTTGAGCGTCTTAATCTTCTCGAGCGTCTCGCGCTTGGCCTTCTGGCGCTCCTGGAGCTTGGCGACCTGGACCTGCTTGCCAAACTTCTTGAGGTCGCGCTGCTTGCGGGCCTCGGCGGAGGCCTTCTTGGCGCTGGCCTCCTCGATGAGCTTGGCCTTGACCTTCTCCATGTGGCCGTCGTCCTTGACCATCTCGGCGAAGTAGTCGGTCGGCCGGGAGAAGGGCACGCCCTCGGCCTTGAGCAGCGCGCGCGCGCGCTTCGCGGCCTCCAGGCTCTGCGCGTAGAACGCGAGCTCCCGCTTCAGGTCGTCCTGGATATCCTCGATGCTGTCGGCCGTGGGCTCGACGCCCACTATGCTCTGGTGCGTTGCGAAGGGGACGGATTTGTCGGTAGGTATGGATATGCGGTTTAGGGAGGCGAGGAGGGCGGAGGTGTTGTTGATGGTGAGGCGGGAGTGTGGGACTAGATCTTCCTTTTCCTCGTCCGGTAGATCTTCTAGGTCTGACATAGGTATATCTTCATCGTCTTCTTCTTCCTCTTCGTCCTCGTCCTCATCGGAATCCTTCTTCTTCTTCTTCTCATTTGTCTTCGCATTCTTCGCTTTTAATGCAGATTTCCGCGGGCGCTCAATCTTTTCCTCGAGATCTATCGAGGAGTCGGAGCTATCGCTTTCATCTAAAGCCGCGAAGTCTATGTGTCCCTCCTCATTGTCCTCGTCCTCGGAATCTTCTTCGGCCTCGTCATCGATAAGTCCCGAGCCGCCTTCAACCTCGTCCTCATCTTCATCGACGCCTTCCCAATCACTATCTTCTTCACGATCCGCCCCACCATTCCTAGGTTCCTTTTCTTGCCTCTTCTTAACTCTCTCCTTATGCTTCTTCTTCTGCTTCAATTTCTTGAAGTCGACACCTTTATCTGCCGCAAGTGCAACCTTAAGCTTGCTTTTGCCCATGGTTGTGGTTTCAATTGAGAATGGTTGTATTTGGTTGGCTGATTGCGACTGAACTTTTCCGACTGATAAACTTTAATCTTCAGAACTTTTTTTTTTCTGCCGATAAGCTAGATAAGTGTGGCTGATATCTAACGTGGCTAATGAAGGCGGTGTGGCTCTAACTGCAGATTTGACCCACTGATTACATAAGGGTGGGACCGATCTCACTTCACTTCACTTCGAACTTGAGCCTCAACTTAAACTCCACCACATTTAGGAACACTTCTACGATGATACTCTCACTTATAAATACAGTTGATAGGGCTTTATTCAAAGACTATCTCAGCTGAATTGTATTACTTCTTTTCTTTTGACCTCAAATCCTCTTAGTCAACCTGCGATAACCGTATTCTCTATGATTACGTAAGATAGGGGCACTAGTACACGGGACAAAATAGGGGATAACAATGTCAAAGTAAGCGCCGTTGTGAAACTATTGTTAGTATGATATATAGTAAGTCGGGTGAAATCATAAGTTCACAGATTAAGAGAAATATTTTTGAATCGAGGGTTATCGCCCACCACTGGTATAACGCACATCGATGATATCGTCCAAAACGAGGAGCGAAAGTGACTGAACAAACTCTTACCAGGCCATTTAGTATGAACAACTAGTTGAAAATCACTTCACATTTCATCTTACAGTTTCTGTGGGCGCAATCTCGTTATGAGAGGGGGATTTCATTGATATCGTAAGATCTTTCCGATGTGTAAAATAACACGAAGCAACCTCGAGGAAAGAAAATCACTAAAGAAATAACCACGGTGTAAGAGGTCCACAGACAAGAGCGTAACAGTGACGCCTGAATCATCTCATCCTCATAAAGGTCAAGGACACCAAATCCTGTCCTAGACCAAACCTCCAATCCACCTCCAAGAAAAAAGAAAACTCATATCCCCTTTTCCCCCCTCCCCAAAACCCAACCAATCCATGCTCATACCCATGATTGGGTGGAGTCAACCAGCCTTAGGTATCACCTAAAGAGTTAGCATATTCATTACTAGTCACGTTTGGTGGAGGGCTTACCTATCAAGATGCCCAAGATTGCTGATGACGTTGCCTCTGTAGACCCTTTATTTTTTCATCCAGCGAGTCCATCTGGACTTTCCCTTCTTAGAATCGGGCTTCTCGAATTCAGAATCATCAGAGTACACAGCTCGAGTGTTGTGCTTCTTTGCCTTCTTCTTAGGCGTTTCCAGCTCGGAATCGGAGTCGGAGCCGCGAGAACGGTACTTTCTGGCGTTCTTTTTCTTCGGCTTTTCTAATTCAGAATCTTCGGAATCTTCGGAGCCTGAAGATTCGTGTCGGCTCTTAGTTTCCCGACGATTCTTAGATTCGCGATGTCGGTGGCCCTTGACGTGCTTCTTCGAGGCCTTGCCGGTTTTCTTGTTCTTGGCGTGATCTGATTCGGAGCTGGACGTTCCGTACTCCTCTTCGTATCTCTTTTGAGCCTCTCGAAGACGCTGCTCTTCGCGGCGCCTGACCTGATCAACCTGGTCTCTGAGCATCTTGAACTGGTTTTTTCTCGCTCTGACGGCTTGAAGTTGCTCCCAGGCTTCAGCGTCAGCGGCAGCTGACTTAGCAGCGAAGTCCGTCTTGTTCTCGCGAGGCATGCTGACGGATGCTAGTAAGTTGTTTGAGAAATAGTTGAAGTAGGAGAAGGTAGATGGGGAGATGCGATGGTCTGATGATAGAGTGGTGTGTCAGTTAGATGACTTAAGGCACCAGTGGAGAGATAAGAGAGTAAGAAGATCTCGGTTGTTGTTCTTTGGTATGAGGGAAGAGGGAAGAGGGAAAGATTGGAAGTGAGTTACAGGTGGGAGGGAAGAGGTATTTATATATTTTTTTCACGACCTGCTTTTCGCCTGGCAACTGCTACTAGCGCGTTTCCGTATCAACACACCTCACGTACTTACCATCTTACGCACTTATTTTGGCAGTTGCTGTGACTCGTAAACAGTTCAAACTGTGCGCATGGACCCAACCAACTGCCAACGTGACTCTAAAAAGCATCTCGGGTGGGGCAAACACTGTAACCTAGGAGATTTACCACAGTGTCGTTAGATATAGTTGGCCATAAGGGTTGTTCCGATGCGACAAGGCTGTTGACATGTGATAAATGGGAGGTGGCAACGAGGTTGGTGAGGACTTTGGTACGCAAGCACCCGCTTAAATGGTACGTTACGAATTTTTGGGTGACGTTTAACGCACCTATGTGCCTATCTAGGTACGCAACTACTTTTCTAGAATGCTGAACATTATATACCTAGGTAAGTACCTAGGTACGAATTTATTTCAAGAGGTAAATTAGATAAGTAGCTGTGGTAGATACGATCTGATTAATGAGCAAGAAAGATAGCACATATAAAGTACGGTGAATTGTACGAAGGTTACAGGACCTGTGTGGTTGTAATAGTGCCTTGATGAGGTGATTAGCTTGAGGCATAAAACAACTGTAAGATTAATGTGCTGAAGTTTATCAGTGGCCGATTCTACTGTTGGTGTTTGATCCTCGTACAAATTTCGATAACTTTCCCTGTTTGACCCTTTTCTGGGTCTCTAAGACAAGCATCGTGATGTCCAAAGGTGTTGACTGGCACTTAAATCGCAACAAGAACATTAGGTACTCAGAAAAAGAGACTTACGCTACCATTGCAGCTACCCTGTGATAAATGGAAATATAATGAATAGTAGGAAATGTGGCTATTATCATGATGCTGACTTTCCAATATAATTGTAGTAGCTATATAGAAAGGGATATTAAAAGTTTATTTTTTGTGTAAATTTCTCAGCCAATAACCTGAGATGCCCATGATGGTTACATGGTTACAATGCTGTGAACCGCCTGGATGTTTAAGGAAGCCAAAGCACACTTGATCCCAATATACGTAAAAAGATAAGGATGAGAATATTCTTCACAGAAATCAGTTATGTTCTTGGATCGGACTTTCAGTAAATATAGGAGCTATACCTACGCCTTGGTCACTGTTTATATGTTCAAAGAGGTCGTATATTTGTCTTTTGATAAGCTTCTGGTTTGTTAAGAGAGGATTGCTTTTATTTGGTATCTTAGGTACCTATGTAGCTAGCATACATGCCAAAAGAACAAACCCAACTAGAGGTAGACACCTACATCTGTTCGTAAGGGGATGGGGAGTTTTACATCACGTAATGTGACTTCAGTAAAAGTCAAGCTAAGTAGTAGACGGATATGTACTAGTGTGCTCCGGGTAACGTGCAATAAGTATGTAATACCTATTGTCTTAGGTACGTATGGAAATCAATAGTTTGCCATCATCAAATGGCATTAGGCGAAGTGTTGGGTATCCTTAATCGTCAACCTATCTCGACACATTCACGTAATCATAGCATCTAAGTGGTGTTATAATCCCATATTACATTAAGGGCATTGGTCATAGGTCGACCAAGGTGTTAGGTACTGTGACAAGTTATAGACCTATCCCTAATTCCCGCCCCTCTATCCATTTCCTTAGTCTCTTTGCTCCACCTCGCTCCAGGCTATTCGCACATCTGCTTACTCGCTCTAGTCATCACGACGGCTCTTGTCGACAACTCTAGCCATTAGATGATCCATCGCTTTGGAGCTGCTAACCTTATGCTCAGGAGAAAGCTTCGCACGCTTACGAGCCGGACCGGTCTGCTTCTTTCCACGCTTCTTAGGCTTGATTTCCTCTTCACTGTATTTATCGTAGATATCATCGTACTGTTCCGAGTCAGAGGACGGCAAGCCTAATTCCTCACGCTGTTGACGTCTTTCAAGTCTTCCATTGCGCAATGTTTGGTGCAGCTTCCATGTGTTGAAGGGATCATCATCCGATGGCCCTACCAAGGGTTGACGAAGCTCGTCGTCTGTCGGACCAAACTGCTAGGCTATAGATATATTGTTAGTAGTTGGCTTTCGTCATTTGTAATTATTTCAACCCTTTTAATAACTTACGTTCGCGACTCGGTTTGACATCGGAGTCAGAATCATCGTAGGAGGGTTGGGCAAAGGAAGATTTCTTTGATTTCCTTCCTTTCTTCTTGGTTGGTATCTCTTGCTTCTGAGATCGGCTACCCTTGGACTCGGGTGCTTGTGCACGTCGGCTAGAAGCCTTGGAAGTAGTGTCGTCATCAATAGAAATCGGGTTCTCGCGAGATCCCTTGTTGCTACCTGTTGCCTTCTTGTTCGCCATTGCTAGGATATGGGCGATGGTGTGATCTGTAGTTAGTCGCGGTATTCTAGAGTGCTATCACAGAATAAGAAGGGGATTGGAAAGCTTTCCCATCAGTTTCTTGATATTTTGTGATGATAGAAAGACTGAAAGGGAAAAATGGAAAGATAGCATGAGGTGACGAGGGGTAGATATTTATATCCTACTGAATGATCAACACGCATGGGTAGTAAGGATGGTTGCCATGAGAGTCACTGATATTTATGACTGTAGGCAGGTGCGGTAGGACTACCCTCCATCAGGTATGTTAAAAAGCTGTCGCGGTACAGCCTCGTAGACTTCTCGGTGTGGACCCACGAGTGAATCACCTCCGTGTATATAAGGGAGCTGGATGAGGGATCTCTTACCACTTCCCTCTTCCTCTCTTCGTGCAACAACAATGCAATCTATCCAACCTCGACAAAAGCCTTAGATGATGCTAGGACCATATTAAGAGCATGTTTCAAAAAGGGGGTTTATGCTACCTATTATTGCCGCAATCATGTGATGTCTAAAAACATGATAGAAAGTAGAAAGTGTGGCCACTGTCATGATTCCTGTCAATGTCCTGATGTTGGAGTGGTAATTATCTATAGAATAATAAAAAGGTTTCGCGTGCAATTTTCTCCAGTAACGACCCACAGAGATGGTCGTGAAGGCTACATGAGTACGATAATGTGAACTGCCCCGATGACCAAGGAAGCACGAGTACCTCATTAAATCCTACTAAATATACGTAAAAGATAAGCTATATACAACGGCGTATTCCATAGGAATTAGTTATGAGCTTCAATAGAGCCTTTTTGAATATAAGGTTGTAGTCCTTAGTTAGGTACTGGTTACCTTTAGTGGTGTACTTGTTTCATATAGTTCTGGCGGTTTGCTGGGAAAGGATTGCCTGTACTAAACACTTTACATGATAGGTATAAGGTCAAACCGAACTGATAGCATGTATACCTGCCTGCTTCTTAGTTAGCGTAAGAGGAGTCTAATCTCGTGATTAAACTCAAGTCTCAAACGGCGTCAAGGTTTTTTCAAGATAAATGTATTGGGCTTCATTCGCCAGGTGGGTAAATTCTCTCTAAATATTAGTATCAGTAATCACCCGCGAGTTAAATCTCACTCAATTAAGTTTGTAGTTGGCTTTAAGAGACTTTGGGAGGCTTTGAATGGTGGAGGTGGAGGGAGAGGGTACGTGTTTGGGAAAGGGGCCTGCAAACGTGGCTAATAGAAAAGATAAAAGCCCAAGCCAATAACTAGTTGAAATGGAAACTACATGGTCACGAGAAATGCATTGCAAAAGAACACTAGAGAGGAACTGTTCTTGAAAGTAGGCAAATTTTGCTTACAAACAAGTGAAATATGATTTGTTTATGTTTGATTGAGCTAGAGTTGGCTCTTATTAGCCCCTTGGACAGGGAGTAAGCCCTGATAGACACGACGGTATAATGTGTTGCCCTTGATTCTGTCTAAGCTATGATGCCATACGCATTTCATGTTATCTAGTAATCCTCAGATAGCTGAAGGAAATAATAATAAATTATTTTGTATGGCAATGTTGGGTAGATAGGGGCGTGGCAAACTACCGCCCATCTTGTTCTTGAAATTCCATATTCAAATAGTAGTTATCACGACAATGACATTGAAGCACTTAGGTTACCACGGTATTTTTATGGCATTGGCATCTATATTGTGCCGCAGCTCTCTAGCCAAGCATTATTCCTAGCTCCAGGCACTCATAACCTGTAGGAACCATTCATAATGTTCATTACCCATCATGCCAATTTAATGCAGTCTCGCAGCCTCTCTTCTCAGTCGCCATCACCCCGTCGACTCTTGTCTACAACTCGTGCCATCAAGTGGTCCATGGCTTTGGAGCTACTAACAAAAGGCTTCCAGGAAGACTTTACACGCTTGCGGACCGCGGGACCGGTCTGCTTCTTGCCCCGTTTCTTGGGCTGAATCTCCTCCTCTATGAGGAGGTCATCATAATCATCAAGATGCTTGTAATCTTCCTCATCTAATGATTTGTATCCAGAATCCTTACGCGCTTGAGCATTCTCCCGCAGCTGCTTGTGAAGCTGCCACGTGCCAAATGGGTCACCACTCTGAGGTCTTGCAGATGGTGCGAAGAACTCCTAGTCTGTTGGGCCATGCTGCCAGGCTGACGGATTGTTAGCAGTTAATTCGCCAATATGTCTCGAGTTTCATTGGAACTCACCTTCGAGTTTCTTCTCGACTTCAGATTCTGAATCAGAGGGGGGCAGGTAAATTTTATTCTTCCATTTTTTGCTCGTCGAAGCTTTGGACCGCACCTTCTTAGGCTTCGTAGAGGATGCCTTGGAGTTTTTGCTAGCATTGTTCTTTCTGCGCTGGTTCGAGGTCTTTGCGACAGTGTTATCGTCAAGAGAGATCGGGTTCTCCCGCGACCCCTTCTTGTGGTTTCCAGATCCCTTATTCGCCATTTTGACAGAGACTAGGAAGTTAACTTTTAGCAATAACCCTAGCAGGATGCGTAAATGGGAGAGGGGCATTAGTTACCTTGATGGTGATAAGTGGGGATCTGATGAAGATAAGTAAAGCTTTGAAGGTGGTAGTTATGGAGGTGAAATCAGAGACAAACTTTGGCGGAGGACTTCAGGTTTATCCTAATGGAGAATGAAGGAAAGAAAAAAAAAAAAAAAAAAAAAAAGAATCAGAAAGCTTAGGGGGTTGTAGGCATGAATACCGAGGTATATTTATATTCTCCAAGAGAGTCTGTGCACATGGACGATAGAGATGGTTGCTGTAGGAGTCATTTGTACACTAATGTGGACAGGCGCGCGTACGATTAACGTGCCTACCTAACACTGTGGTAGCATAAAAATAACGACCTTGATGGCTTAATTTCCGCAAAGAAGGTGCATCAGAATTAGGTACCCACTCAAGGGTAGGTACGCTATTCGGTGATATAGACATGTGAGTATCTAATTCTGAACTGATGGCGCATGTGGGTCTGTCACGACAACAAGCGTGTCGATAATGTTGCTACCCACTATATAAGACGCGAAATATATTAGATACATCGGTAAAGGATGAGGAATCACTAATATTATTTTGGTTATTACCCACTGTGTCGGGGAGTGGGTAAGAAGAAACTTTTGACCGTTATGCCCACACCTTAGGACGCTATCTCTAAGCCATATATATTTTCTTCGTGGACCGCCAATAGGTTCGCATTATCAGCGAGGTCGATGGCATGTGTATTGTCCTTGCGGCCTAGTAAAAGAGGGATAGAACGCTTGAAGACCACTTGCACAGTAATATATAGGTACCTTAGGTATGTTGTGTATTTAAACAAGTTTGAAAGCATCGGGAGCGGATGATGTTTCCGATCCAAATGACAAACTAAAAGTGCTTGATAAAACAATAAGGGCATATTTTGTTTGCTTCCTGAAATACTGCAGTAATCCAGTTCACTCTTAAAATATTATGTTATATGATCATATTACCCCTATTGCCTACCCCTATTACCCCTATTTTTTGACGTTAGTGCTGGCAACTGGTTGCCAGGTGACAGCCAGGTGAGCCACCTTATCCCGTAAGGCCTGGGGTTTGTTTTTATTGAATACTTTATTCATTTTGAGCTGGTCATATGTGATTTCAGATGTTTTCTAAGTTGAATCTAGTTCCTTTATTTCCTGGTATTTGCTGCATAACTGCCTCAAGCAAATATCAAGTCTTAAGCTACCGGTGGCTTATATCAGATAAGCTCGTAAATAATGGGCATGATTCACTTATGACTAAGTCATATCAGGTCTTCTTAGTTATAATCTATCATGGTATAACTAGCCCCTAAAACCAAATCATAAATGCAAAACTCCTTGAATGCTGCGAGAAAATCTCCAAGGACAGCTTATATAATGAACTTGATACTAAAACTCTTTCACTCGAGTGGTTACGTGTAGAATTGATCTTATTGATGTTTTATGATGGATTCTCCTTACGATCCTTTATTGGAAATGTTATTTTGGAGGAAGCTTTATACACAGTTACTACATACCTCCTAGAACAATTATCAACATTCACGACGTGGGGGATATTAAGGTAAGTGTGGTGATAGACATGTCCCATACATTTAGACACTTGAGCTTTTTCAGTGCGACTTCAGGGTTGACAATCTGTGACTGAGAAGTCCATTGAACTTAGGAAAGACCTATGAATGAATACATGAAAGAAAACCGTCCCCTATGCCACATGCGGGAAAGTGAGTCTGGGAATCCGGACCACTACCTGCAAGTGAAGGACAAGAAAAGACAAAAGAAAGAAAAGAAAAAGAAAGATCCATGGGATATTGAGCTTTTAAACCTCCGTTTAACTCCTTGCTCAGATAACCATCCTTCCAAGACCCCCTGCTGAAAAACCTGAGAAAAGAACCAACTTCCCTAAACTCTCCTAGCAAAAGCATCCATGATGCAATACCATTGCCGCCTTATCGGACGGAACCAAACGCCATATGACCATTCATAATTCATAAGTCATGCCGCTATCCCTTGTCCTTTCCCCCTCGTATCATGACCAAGTCATGATAAACATAGGTAAGAAAAAAAATTGATGCTTATCCGCATCCTCCCAGAGCGTACTAACTGTCCCCGCAGTACAGCTCACTACATCGCCGGCCTAAAGTCTTCAATGTTCCCCACTTGTCTGCAGGGAGACTTGCCCTTACCCTCAGGCGACTCAACCTGATATTCTGGGAAGGCGTTTGACTGGGGCAGCGCGCATTGAGGATTCGTCGCCGGGGGAGGTGTCGAGAAGGGGACCTGCTGGTTTAGGTACTGCCTAGTAGAAAGACCATAGTCGACTGCCGACATGTTGTTGAAATAGTGGCTTGTGAATTCACGCTCCGGAGCGTAGACGGCGGGAGGAGGAGGGGGAGGCATGGCGAGGAAATTGGGGCTCACATGCTGGGCCGGGATGAGCTGTGGCTGGAACGTTGGCTGTACATCTACACCAGGCGTTGGCTGTGGGTAGGATGCAGGGTGCGGGTAAGTCACCGGCTGTACAAACGGCGCCGTTGGTGGAGGAGAGCCAAATTGCGGGTAGGAGATCGGCTCCCCAAGCATCCCCTGCTGAGGATAAGGACCCAGCTGTGGATACAAACCCGGCTGGGGATATGGGACCGGCTGGGTATTGAAAGCCGGGTTCATTTGTGGCACCGTTTGAGGATACGACGCCGGTCCAGTGTAGGTTGCTGGATTCATATATGACAGCGGTTCCATATGAGGCAACGGCTGTTGGTAGAATTCCTGTCCAGCGGGGGGAAGAACCGGCGCAGTGTAAGTGGACGGCTGCGCGTAGGGAGCTGGTCCAGCGTAGGGGGCCGGCTGTGTGTATGGCGCCGCTCCCGTAAGGGCTCCCGCATTCATGTTGGGTGCCGATGCCGCATTCATCATTTCTACTATTTCCGGTGGTGGGAACAGGTGGGATCTCGGATCTAGCATGGAGATCCAAGTCTGGTCCGCCAACAAAGGCTCTGCATGGTCGTTAGTTTATTTGGATGACAGTAGATATGATGAGTTGATAACTTACCAATGGTCTCGATATCCTTCATGATGCCATTTACGAACGACTCAGTCATTGGCAATTTGATGGAGCTGTTAACTTCCTGTCTGGCGGAAGCCTCGCGGACGGTACTCTGGGATTTATCCTTGGCGTTATCCTGGGCGATGAGGCTTGGGTCGATGAAGTCCTCAAGGTTTATACTTTCACCCTTGTTCTCCGACTCTGGTGCTGGCGCTGGCTCGGGGACCTCAGCAATTTGAGAGAGGTAGGGATTCTTATTGGTGCTCTTGCCGAAGACCTTGATATGCTGGCGAACGTAGTTTGAACAGAAACTCCCCTGGCTCTGGCTAGCGTCGCCAGTAAGGGTAGCTAGACTTGCAGGAGCCTCCTTTGCTACCTTCTCCAGATACTCGCTCATGTGGTCCTTCCAATACTGGGTGAGCTTGGGCTCTGGATTGTATGTATCCTCATTGTCGAGGAGCTTAGAGAGCCCCGTGAGGGGATAAACACTGTTAGTATTTTGGACAACAACAGTGGATAGGTTGTTGTCCAAGTTGGCAGCTGATTGCCCGGCTCCGGCATTGCAGCGAACAGTAGAGCCAGGGCTAGGAGTATCTGCAATCTGTGTAGGCGACGACATTTTTCTTATTCTGTGAATTTCCGACGGTGATAGGATCGGACAAGAAGTATGTCGAGACAGAAGGTAACCTTGGAGTATGAAGGTTGTATGAACACTAGGTAGAAGCAGAGTGTCAGGTATTGTTACTTTGGTATGAGGCAGTACCCGTTGCAAAAGGGCGACGTGAGGGGATTAAACATAAGAGTGGTCGAAAGGAATACTTACGTGTTATCAATACGCGAGGCGTTTGTTTGTTGAGGTTGTAGCTTAGGTTGCCTTAGCAAAGGAAGCTTTTAGGTCAGAGCGTTGGTATGCGTGAAGGTAAAAGTAGGTTCTTGTAGTTTTGATAGGTCAAGTAAACAAGTTGTGCATGAAGAAAGATGGACGTGGGAGAGAATTTGGGGAGGACGGAGGCCTTTATATGAGAACCAAAGTGGTGCGCAAGAAATTTTTCCTCAGTCAAGGCGGCAAGTATGCGGACTTGTTTGCGTGTTTTGGAAAGTGCAAGTGCGAATAGTCTCGATATAGGCGCGACATCAAGGTGGTAACAACCCAGTGCGCGATGTTGTGAAAGAGATAACGCACCTATCTAAGCCCATAACACCCGGATGGTTCCTCAGTCACTTACTATGGTAACGGGGCAACGGCCAGGTTGAGTAGAATTGCACCTGCCACACTTGCTAGTCTCCTGACTCAGTGATAAACAGTAGAAGAACGAACTACTTTCGAAAAAAAATTGTTTGCGCGATAACGAAGGTCGCGTAGACCTGCTATAGCAACTGCACTTCGTATCCTCCACATGGCAGATATTATCTAACGCCCCTACAGTATCATTTTGATCAAATTGACCTAAGTACGTAAAAGTTAACACATCGTGGCCATTGCTTAAGAAATGGAAATATTTCCTTATCTGGTTTTACTTAGATTCTTTTCTGCCTGGGAGCTACTCCAGCGGGTGGGTGTCAGGAGAGGCAACAACGTTGATATCGAAATCCAAGAGATTCAAGATATGAGGTAAGCTTCAGGTCTGACTTGCATTGACTACTGACGATTTTACTCTAATGTTTAATATACTACTTTATATATTAATATCGTCACTACGGGCGCGTTTTGTGCCTGCTGCTCGAGGCTCCTCGCGCCTCAGTGTACCTATGTCATGTACTCTGATCCGTAACAATGAGGATATCGCAGAGAAGACTCGTATAAGATTATTCCAGATAGATGAATGATCACATATTATTTTACTTTCAGATAAACTCTGCCGTGCTCAAGTAATATACTGCCATTGTATGGTTAAGACTGTTTACCCAAGAAGCTTTCTTCCAATTCTCCCACCCCTTTTCCCCCTTTCCCCACTTTTCTTTTACGTCGAGGAAATCCCAGTCATGTTCCATTAACACAAGTATCTTATCATACACACACAAACTATTAACCCAGACATTATCATATTACCCCCTTACTACTCACTTCCGACTAAAAATACCATTTCCCATAATCTTCGTCTTGTTAAGCGTGTTCTTCATCCCGTTCCCAAAGAACGACGACCTCTGAGGTTTGAGCGCCGGTCGACCTTGTTCCCAGTCGGAGCCGTCGTACGAAGTGCTCGCGTTGTATTGCTGCTGGTTTTGAGCGCTCCCGTAATACCCCTGATACTGCTGCTGCTGCTGCTGCTGCTGCCAGTCCTGTGGCTGGTAGGCTTGCCCCTGATATGCCTGGACTGAGTTGCTCGGGTTATAGGATTGCGGTGGAGGTGAACCCTGCTGTGGCGGACTATATGTTTCTGGCTTATACGCGGCATAGGTGGGTTGCTGAGAGGGGTACTGGGTCGTGGAGGGTTGTGACGGAGTTGTGTCGATACGATCGGTGCTATTATATAGGGAACCGTCGGGTTGGCTTTGTGCCGAGCTCTGGTATTGCGTTGCTATCTGGGAAGATTGGTTTTGCGCGTACGTATACATGTTATGATAAGATATGGACGTTTCTGGCTGTACAACCTGACTCTGTGGTCTCTGGTATGAAGGTATTTCATGAGACTGCTTGCTGGCAGCGGCCTGATCGGGCCTGTATGCGCTGATAGGTTGGTCGTACGGCCTAGGTTCTACAGTTACTTGGGCATAACTAGCGGATACTTGAGGCGGCGCCGAGGACTGCGGTTGGCTATATATAGCTTGGTGATCATAGGAGACAGTGGGTGCTGGCTTCCTCTTAATGTATTCGTGGACCGGTTCTTGGAAAGATGCGTGGATAGGAAGTTCAATTGGTAATGGCTCCAGGATGGCTTGTTGGGGCTGCTCGACTTCTATGTGGTGAGTAACGCCTCCCTCAATTTGATCACTAGGCTGATAGATAGGCTGTTCAGGGTTAGGAGGGGTCGGAGATTGGGTACTAGTAAACTCGTTCCATAGCGCAGCCTGGTTAGCTATCGCAGATTTGAGCCTTTCGGACATCTGGTTGAATGAAGACTCTTCTGTAGGGCTGATGTCCTGGGAATCATCTTCGACTGTTTGAGCTTCGTTAGGCACCGATGCCGCGTTGGAATGAACGGACCCCCTGTTGTCATTTTCATTGTCTCCCACAACTAATGATTTAGGGGACTCGACGCCTCTCGAAGTTTCCTGAGTCTCATCGTCATAACTGAGCTCTTGCTGTTTGTTAAACGCGCCTCGTACAACGCTAGTGACCGCATTGTTACCCGAGTCCATGGACTTCTTGAGGGCTCCTAACAGTATCGAAACATGATCGACAAGAACTTTCAAGCATTCCTCGTTTTCATTGCTCAATGCCCTCTGTAGGGCATTGTCACCGTCTTCATTCAACTGCATAATGTCGGCACCACTATTAATCAAAAATGAAACAACTTCTTCGTCGCCTCTGGATGCGGCTGCGATAAGGGCAGTATTCCCGTCTTCGTCCGGGAGATTGATATCAGCACCTGCGTCAAGCAACAGCTGAAGTGACGACAGAGGCATGTAGGTAGCAGCCAAGCAAAGCGGTGTTGACGTACAGCCTCCGCTACCACGCACATCTAAACGTGCTTTCGCCTTGACTAGGCGTTCGAGGATTTCTTCTTCAGAACGGATGGCAGCTGCAATGATTGGTGGTGCATCGCGACCTCCTCCGAGGTTGGGGTCTGCATTATGTTCGAGAAGCAGAGAGACAATATCGGTCTTTCCTGCTTCACACGCTCCTTGGATAGCAGTGCCTGGCTCAAAGTACTCGCTGTGAGTGAAGGCATTCACATCGGCGCCACGCTTTAGAAGTTCTACGACGACGTCGTAATGACCCTCAGTAGCAGCTGTTTGAAGAGCCCACCCTTCCGGTGCGTTGACATTGGCACCGGCGTCGAGGAGCATTTGGATGATATTCATAGTACCATCGTAGCAAGCAGCGGTTAAGGCATTGCCATACCTTTCAATCTGTCAGCAACGTGAGGTTCATAAAGGTCAAATCAACAACTTACTCGATACCGGTAGCATTGGGGTCCGCTTTATATTTCTCGAGCAGCAACTTCACCGTGGACTCCTTTTCTCTGTCAGTCGCGTCGTAAAGAGAACTGTTGAGCTTCTCAGAACTTATTCCCCCGCTAGAGTACTGCCAGAACACGTCCAAAAGCCTGTCTTGCTGCTCGGTGCCCGTAGCCGCTTCGTAGAAGGCATCGTCGACATTAAGCCCTTCACGCTTTTCTAAGATGATAGTAACAATATCCCAGTTCCACTCCTCGACGGCAGACTCGAGAGCATACTGGAAGTACTCATCGGTGTGCTCGTACTCGAGCATCCTATTAAACACTTCCACTCGACCTGCCTCCGCGGCCTTGACAAAGGCTTTGCTGTATTCTTCGGGCGGTAATTTATCCGCGTATTTCTGAATCAGATACTCGAACATGGAGAAGTCGGATAGTAGCGCGGCTAATGCCAGGGGTGCGTCGATGTCGGGTTGGTCAACCGTCAACGAGACATTGCGTTCGATGAGGAGTTCGACACACGCTCGGTTGCCCGAGGAGATTGCCGCGCTCACCACAGGGCCGATGTCCTTGGACATCGCGTTAGCATTTGCGCCTCTCAATAGCAGCTTCTTCATGACTTCGACATGGCCTCCGAAAGCAGCCATGTGTAAAGGCGTCTGCTCGCTGATTTCATCCCCGTCGTCAATTACAGCGCCTCTGTTCAGGAGCTCCTCCACAATCTTCGGGCGTCCGAAGTAAGCCGCAAAGTGTAACTAGATAAGATATCAGAAATAGAATTAGGATGGGAATGCTGCCTTTACTTACCGGAGTATTAATCAATGAATCACGGATCTGAATTTGGTCTTCGTAGCCATTTCGGATTAAAGCCGCAACGAGTTCTCGAAAACCGACGGAGGCGGCAATGTCTGTAGCCCCTGAAGTCAGCAATAGTTACCAGAAAATGAATATGAGCTGAATATTTCCTCTTATGATGCTACAAAAACTCAAGCAAAGGGGTAAATAGGGGTAAATAGGGAGCGAGAGGGAGGTAGGTTCGGAAGTACATACGTAACCCTGTTAATGTCTTATAGTCGAACCCGTCAAAAGTGTTGGTCATGCGACAGTATTCTACAAGCCAGCGGTGCCGTATCATCGAATCTGATTTCCAGAAGTCTTCTTCTAGACTTAAGTCCTCAGCGATCTCGCGTGTAGCTTTACTAGCATGGCGTAGCCAGTATTTGACTGTGTAAGGCACTGTGTTGGTAACGGTTAGCGATTGCTTCTGAGAAAGCAAGCTTTCATAGGCTGTTTTTGGGTCTTCGAGTTTCTTATCTGCAGGATGGACAATGGTTCTAGGACTGGGGCTTTTAACTTACAAGCTAGATCGTAAAGAATATCGGCCTCAGGGTCCGCATCATCTTGGCTATCGGGCTCGCTCTCACTGTCATAGTCACTCTCTTCCTCTTCCTCCTCCTCTTCATCATCATCGCTCTGGTCCTCGTCCTGATCTTCCGCATTCTGTCCCTCTTCCCCCTCTTCCCCCTCTTCCCCCTCTTCCCCCTCTTCCTGAGGCTGGTTCTCTTCAGTTGTTTCGCCTTGGGCGGGGAATTTGAATTTATCGTTTACATGCGAGAAGGACCTCAGCGCAAGAACGCCGTGTTGCCATTTTTTCTCCTCTTCCGACATACCAAGAAGCTGTTTGGAATTCTCTAGGAGATGATTTTTGACCACGACGTTCATGAAGGAAATCGAACTACTTCCTCGTTTGATGGTCAGCAAGGGCTTGCACATCTCCACAAATTTTCGGAGTTCGGGTTCCTCCCCTTCGTTCGCGGTAAAACCAGCGAGTACACTCAGCTCTGCCTCGGTAGGGTCTTCGTATGTAAGTACAATAGCACGCAACATTTCCTTGATTTTTTCGATGTCAGCTTCGTTGGCTTTGAATATCTGAAGCCACGAGTTATTCAGAAGTGTTGTGAGATCTTGAGGCATCCTCTCGAGTACCCGACGCACTTTCAGATCGCCATCAGCCTGCGGAAGCTCTTGTAGTTGAACACATGTAATGTCAATCCATTGCGTGTTTTGCGCACGCTTTCCGATGAGACTGCTTGCGAAGTATGAGAGTGCCTTGTTATAGTTCTTCTCCTTTTCGAGTGTAGCGATTCGCTCCTTGGCTCTCTTGCGCAATGCCGTCTGAACCTGGTTTCCGTACTTCTCATCTTCAAGGTCAACAAGACGGACACCCTCGACTTTGAATGCTTCTTGGATATTGTGGGCTTCTCTGCTGGTGATCATCCACCTAGTCGGGACTCGCTTTGGATCTGTGCTATTGACGCCTCGAAGCTCGGCATTCAAGTAATTCATTAACTTGATGGTAGAGTCGGAATCTTCCGGAAGAACGTGTAGGTTATTGAGTACAAATATAACCTTGCTGCCGATGAATTCATCTGCAAGCATATCCTGAATGGTCTGCCACAAGTTCTCCACAGTTACCTGGGCTTTATTCCCTTCGCCTCGCTTCTTAGCAAATAGCTTGGCATAAGATGCAAGCATCTCTTGTTGGTCGATTAACTGAGTTACAATACTCTTGAGCACATCCTCAGCGGTGCAATAATCTGTGGTAGGCTCGCAAAAGAAATAGGCAAGCAAGATCGCCCCTTGGTTCGAATCCGTATCTCTAACCTTGTCGATCTCGTCTACGGTCGCTAAAGATGCGCTGGTTTTTCCTCGCCCTTCTGGTCCCCGAATCCATAGGAAATCAGCAGCGTGAGTTGTCTGGGCCTCATCATCCTTTTGGTTCTCGTCATCTAACCATTGCTTATATTCTTCCTCCTTCGTGATCCAGGAGGATGATGCAAATGTTTGCGCCAGGGCCTTGCGCTTCCTGGAAACCTGCGCACCATCTAAAGCTTCCATGATATCATTGATCATTTTACGATCAATATTGCGGACCGAATTCAGACGATTCTTGACCGCCAGTTGGGCACCGTGAATTATCCTTTTCAGAGGATCCTTCACAAACTGATTCCATTGATCATCTTTTGGGCCGTCGAACTTAACAAGATCGCGGTGGTTACGCGCCAAGCCTTGCTCTTCAACACCCGGAAGCGTCGCAGAATCGCGACTCACGAACTCGGCGTAGGATTTGGGAATAGCGAGCTTGCTCATGCCAAACAGGTCGGGCAAACCAGCCATTTTGGCGAAATTGGTTGGTTGTTCCTCATAAAAACATAACAAATCGATCTTGGGGCTTAGCTTTCCTACGAGACGCATGAATTCGTGCTTGAGCTCCCTAAGGCCTTCATCCCCAGGCTTCATTAGGTCTAGTAGTTTGGAAGCGGTTGCTGTACCGGCCTTCTCCGCGAAGTATGAGTACATGGCGGCGACGGAAGCAACTGGTGCTCCGTTGAAGGGTGTACCGAAGAAAATAGCCGCGGCTATAGCCTCAAACATAACGGGAAATTTGTCTCTTCGGGAGTCTGCGATAGTTATCGCTTTTGCGACTACTAGACCTCCCATACTATGACCAATAAACACAATTGGACGTCGTTGTACAGCGCCCTGTCACCCCGCAGACGGGTATAAGTCGAAGTGTACTAATGACATAATTGGGGTATGCAACTTACCTCTCTCTTACTCCTTAAACCATTAAGCAGAGTCATAGCAATATTGCTCATGAACTGCTTCACCTTTAGGGAACCAGTCCATGCTGACTCGTACATATATAGCAAGATACGAGCTCTTGGGAAGTCTCGGACGAGGCCATCGGTAGTCCAGTTGAAGCCGGTGCTTTCTGATTTCCAGCTGTCTTCGGGGTGTGCGCCAAGGCCCGGTACAAACACGATGCTAGAGACAATTAGAATCAGAAAGCGACTTTTAATAACCACCTATGATCCTTCAACTTACTCAATTTCCGGTTCGACATCAGTTTTGTCAAGTGGGTAAAGCTCTTTAACGCCCTGCTGGACGATATCGTAGTCTCTCTTCCGTCTCGCAGGTCCGGCAGCGGCCTTCCGCGTCACGGAGCGTTGCAGAGACATGGCGACACGACTACAAATCTCGAAACTTCTCAACGAAGGTTCAAGTTAAGAGTCTTGACTTAAGACTCATCATGGATGGGGCAATATGAGTTATAGGTCAACCCAGACGACAGGTAACCCCAGTCCGTAGATGGTCTAGGGTGACGGAGCAATCCACAGCCCTGAAGTCCTTTCGGACCCAGTAGCATGACAAAGTACATGGCCAGCGAATTATGTGACTCGAGCATGGGCTATTTTGGTGCGGCTGATAGAAATCCTAGCAGATCATGTTCCATGGGCTAGCCCGAAGATACTAAAAAATGATACTTAAAATATTCTAAGCCCTGTCACGCCAGCCTAGCTTCATCTTAGGGTGTAATGATGTGGTCGCTCGCTATCTCCCGTTAGACACGCGATGCTATGCCTAAAGCTGATTAATCGCTTCTTAAATTATCAACGGTTTGGATGCCTAAAGTGCGATTCTCTTGGCTAATACTATTTCCGGACACCCAATGAGATGAGACTCTCTAGCGGCTTTTCTTACCGCAGATAAGATGACCGCATTGTCACTAAGAGCAACTATAGACGAAGCCTAGAGTATTATACCGTACCATGCAAACCCGACCAAAAAGAAAAAGGTATAATCCCCGACTCTAAGATTCAGGCGTCCGGGATGTGAGCGGGATGCAGCCAATGCTTGATTATTACCCCATGTCCCCCGTGAAGGGCTGAATACTACCCCTGCTTGCCGTCTGAAAAATAGATCCACGAACAAAGCCGAAGCGCGTATGCCACATGAAATAGTTTAATTATGCTTGAATAGATGATTATCATATTAGTATGCTACAGCCCCCCTTCAGTCATCTTATGATGAGCGGAAATAAATTTTTATTATTACCAAGTGAAAACGAACATTCTCATGCCTACCTGTACCTAACCATGGGTACATCATCTGTCCCCTTCACGACTCAAGTCCTTAGGTCTCAAGAGGAACCTAAGGCGCCATTACAAGTTTCAGAATCGGACTTCTCTGGGCTCCTTCCAGCTTCGCATCGTGCAGAAGATGATCATATAGTCGTGCCCCAACTTGATACAAGCTTCCTGCGGCGAGAACTCCTTGTTGGGAGGTTGAATGCCATCCAAGACTGGCTTTGGATATGTGGTCGGCCAATGCCCCCCCGCCCTCTGCACCACCAGATCCTCCTCTCAAGAGAGATCGCCATCAGCGAAAATCCAGAACTCCATCTTGTTTGGTCGAAGAATCGCATGTTCTTGAAACCAATCCCCTTATACCTCCTTGTTCCCAAGTTTTGGGCTGCTCACATACTTCACGATGAGGAACTCACCAAATGCGCGCGAGGTTTCCTCTACTCCTACGCCGCACTGATCATGTATCAGAGCGACTTCCGCATCGCGCAGGAGAAAGGCTTACTACCCCTCAATATTACGTGGGACGGATGGAGGAGCCTTACCAAGGAGGTTCTAGAAGCCCATGCTTATGCGTCTGTCAATCCGAGGTACTGGTACGGAGAACTCCGTCTGAGCCGGCTGAACAAGATCTACCGAATCCGGAAAGGTTCCATCCTACGCGGCTACTCCAAGATCGCAGCCCATACGGTCTACGGCGATTTAATTCGCGACAACTTCGCCGCGCTAGCGACCATACTCGGTTACGTCGTCATCGTGCTGACGGCGATGCAGGTCGGCCTGGGAGTAGATAGACTGCAGCAAGACGAGGCGTTCCAGAATGCAAGCTACGGATTCACTGTCTTTTCGATTATCGCGCCGTTAGCAGCGGGCATGGGCATCTTTTTCTTGGTTTTGATCGTGTTTGTTAGTAATTGGATCGTTACGAAGGACTACGAAGTAAAGAGATTCCGGGAGATGGGAGTGGAGCCGCTCTGGAGAAAAAAACAAAGCGAAAGGCAAAGGGAAAGGCAAGGAGAAAGGCAAGGCGATACAGCCTATAGACTAGGATCACGGGATATCTAATGAGCAGGGAGTTTAAAATTGATTTCAAGATATCCATAATGTATCGGGCAAAAGGTTTCCGGTTTTCTCGTTCACGATGCTAATTTTTATATATACCCCGTATTGAGGAATATAACTTTACCCCACTATCGCATCACAGGTCGTGGGCAATCAGAAAATAAGAGGTAACAAATATTCAATCCTTCAAAAGCGCTTGTTAATGGTATATAAATGAGATACAGAGTTCTTCATATAAGTTAGGAGGGTGCCGAATGTAGGTGCTTAGCCAACTATATAAGAAAAATACATTACACGCAGCACTGTCGTAAACTAGAACCGAGTGAACGGCAACCTGTACAACACGAATTAGTTCCTCAGATTATTGACTATAGTTCTAAAAAAAAAAACAAATTCACTTACCATTTTCCTCGGAGTGTAATATTCACCCAACTGTATCTCAAGTTAGTTTCCATTCATATGCATCATTCTCATCCTGACTAGTAAGCAGGCTGCAGAGAGCACTTACGTGACACCATCATCATCGACCTCCTTCTCAACCTTAGAAGAGAACGCTATGGCGCTCATAATTCCATCGCCGAACTTCTCATTTATGACAGCCTTGAAAGCATATCCGTAGTTCTGCACGACCTCGTACAATCGGTAGATGAGCGGCTCCACGGGGGGCATCGGGCCCGCACGTCCTCGGTTCGGGAACCCAACAGACAGCTCGCGCAGCTCATTCCACTGGAGTTCAAGGACTTCCGTCAACTTCTTGATATCCTCATCGGACGCCGTGGCCTGGCCGTAAAATAGCGCAGCAACAGCGACTTCGCTTCGTCCTAGCTTCTGCGCGAGATCCTCGAACGTGTATCCATGTCGCGCCTTGGCTTCGAAGAGCGTCCGGGAAACACTCGGTAGGCTGCCGGCCAGTGTTTCCTATGGATATTTGTAATTAATACTATTTATAAGTTGACAGTGAATAAGGAGAATGAACTTACGTCAAAGGCGGCGATTCTTGGTTGGGAGGTCATCTTTACGGTCCGTGTCCAATATAATAATGCTTCTTAGAAAAACGGTGATATTGCAACGAAGTTCGAAAAAAAAATAATAAAGATATCTTCTTGAGGGTAACTCTGAGGTTATTTATCTTTGAAGAAATGAGGAGTCGCGAATAGTTGAGTCGGATACGTAATGAATTGCACACCGGGGCACTTACAAGACAACCCCGCGCAAGCTTTAGCTTGAAGATCTAGACGCCGTCTTTGACACCGACAGCTCGGCACGGGGATAAACCGGGATTTCGGGGTCTCAGTCAAGACGACAAGATCCCGCTCATAAATCATCCGCCGAAATTCTTGGTGTTTGATATTCCTGCGTCCCCGATTAAAGTTCAAACGCCGTCGAGCTCAATTACTTTCATGTCCGACGGGAGCCCGGAGTAAGCCGGTGTGGGCGCTGACTAAGTCCGAGGAAGAGTCCCTTTTAAGAGGTATTAGGTAAATCAAGTCATAGGGCAATTGTCCAATTTTTTTTTTAAAAAAAAAAACCATAACACATTAACCATTTCGTATAACTCAATTACAGCTCTTAGCTTTTTATTTTAAAAAGGTTCTTAATACATCGATACTATTGCTCCCAGTTGTCTTGTTCTTTGGCAGCGCAGAGGATGAAAATACTAATGACCGTATAGGTGATCTAATCTAATCTTATCGACTCATAATCGATAAGAATTCCGCGGGGCATTACTAAGGGCCCATGAAGACAAGCTCTAACCTTAAGTGCAAGTGGAAACTTAAGACTGACACTGACACTGACGCAATGACTTGAGATTCTTTTCCTCTCCCTCATTGCCTTCTGGTAAGTTTTCAACACCGATTTTTCTTGCATCTCCTATATAAAAATCTAAACCAATTTTGAAACCCAAATCTCAAGGATTTCCTGTGTTGTAATCTTTTAATTGAGTACTCTTTGTCTTTTTCCCTCCCTTGTTGCCAACCATGACAGGTGACGATGCCGATCACTTACAAGCGCCGAATGGAAACCAATACGATGATAGGCTTTCCAGCGCAAGCGATGATGATTATAACGCAGTTGAGGTAAGCTTCGCCTTTTAAAAACCAAAATAAATCTTATGAAAATAATCCTAAGCCTTTTATTATAAGGTCACTTTTGATCCAGGGAGTCCCTACCGGAGAAAGAGCTCTTTAATACATAGCGAAGCGGCCACAGCTCAATTCGCCACATCCAGGTCAAAGCCATCTGCAACCCAGTGCTTAGTACATCAGTTCCTCGAGGGTCATAGGTATGATAGGCCTAAGCGCGCCAATAGAGATCATGATCATCATAAGCACGAGGAGATTACGGGTGAGGTTGGCCTGGATGAATATGTTGAGCCCAAAGGAAAAGCTGCTAGCCAACCCGAGCACGCATCGACGACAGAAGCAGACAGTGATGCTAGCAATGATCTAGGCCAAGCTGACGAGAGGGTATGGAGGAAAGCCGTCAAAAACGGCAAGGCTGGTTTGGACCACCACCAAGGCCTCAACAGCCGTCTCCTCACCAAGAAGCAGCTGACCGACATGGCTTGGGGAGTTCGGGAGCTTAGTAGAAGACTAGGAAATATAAGACTCAAGTTCAAGGCTAGGAGTATCTTCCTCTTGACCAAAGCGTATGACCACGAATTAATACCGAAAACGAGAGAGGTTGCGAAATGGCTCCTTAGCAAGGACAGAGATGTTCGGTATACTGTCTATGTGGAAGAGAGCTTGCAGAGCAATAAGGAATTTGATGCTCCCGGGCTATTGCAGGAACTCCACCAAGAATACATCGATGCGGGTCATATGGACAGCAAAACTCCCAAAGGAACATTGGAAGGTCGCTTGCGCTACTGGACCGAGAAGATGTGCCATGTGCGACCACACACGTTTGACTTCGTCATCACCCTTGGAGGCGATGGAACTGTGCTGTATGCGAGCTGGCTATTTCAACGGATAGTACCACCAGTCCTCAGTTTTTCACTAGGTAGCCTTGGATTTCTCACCAAGTTCGATTTCAACGACTACCAGGACATCCTCTCTACAGCCTTTGGGGACGGCGTAACAGTAAGCCTGCGTCTACGGTTCGAAGGAACCGTCATGAGGAGCCAAAAGAAGGCCAATCAGCTAGACCAGATTCAGTATACAGATGAGAAAGGGGCTAATCGTAAGCGAGATCTGATAGAGGAACTCATCGGAAAGGATCGGGACGATGAGCATACGCACAGGCCTGACGGCACTTATGAGATTCTCAATGAGATAGTGGTAGATAGAGGGCCCAATCCAAGTAAGTTTCGCGTGTGATTTCGTTAACCAAGCCAACCTGAGCTGAGCACCGTTAGCAATGTCCAACATTGAAATCTTCGGCGACGACGAGCACTTCACGTCTGTGCTCGCGGACGGCGTATGCGTGTCAACGCCCACGGGATCGACAGCCTACAACCTCGCTGCAGGCGGCTCACTCTGCCACCCAGAGAATCCGGTAATGCTAGTTAGTTCGATATGCGCGCACACTCTGTCCTTCCGGCCGATCATCCTACCAGACACGATTGTGCTGCGAATCGGGGTGCCGTACGACGTGCGCACCAACAGCTGGGCGAGCTTCGACGGCCGCGAGCGCGTCGAGCTCTTCCCCGGCGACTACGTGACGATCAGCGCGAGCCGGTTCCCGTTCGCGAGCGTGCAGCCGCAGGGGCGGAGAAGCGAGGACTGGGTGAAGAGCATAAGCGCCAAGCTCGGCTGGAACACGAGGCAGAAGCAGAAAAACGAGGGATATGCGAAGTGGGAGAATTAGACGGGTTATAAATTAGGTACCCACCGAAACTATAGTAGAGAGTAGACAGACTTGGTTTGGAGTTCTTAAAAGACTAAATGGTGGTTAAAATTGGTTTAGTTGATCTTTTAGAGGACGTTCTAGGACTTTGTAGATCGACGGTAGGTAGACGCTAGCGCTAGGTATACGCCATCTGAACTAACCTCGGTGAAGGGCATCGGGCTTCAAGTCGGTTATGGTGTGGTGTCGGCTTAAGATGTCTGCACTAATGGATGATTATTCCCGTATATCATGAAGTCATTGCGGTTCCGAGAGCTCCGTATGAGGTGTAGGACTAGATTTACTTGTAAGTCTATAAATAGTTGAGATCTTACAGCTCTTAGGACCAAATATATTCATGATATCGAGGTATCAGTGTTCCATTGCTTTAAGGATTATGTAAAGTAAATCAGAACCGTTTGAGCAACCTGGCCCCCTTGGAACTTACTAGAGACTCAAGCTAAGAGCCAGATGAGGTATTATTCGTTGTGGAGCCCGGCAGTTGGTGTCTTGGTGCCGTGAAGGAACTAATGAGGCTCTTGGCGATCTCTTATCACGTCTTGGCTCTGTCGCAGCTTTCAGTCCGTTGAAACACCCGGTTTTCCATATGTTACCTGTGTCTCTTTCGAATATCACATTGCTACCGATGGGTTACGAGTTACTCCTATCACTCAGTTGACAAATTGGGCTAAATGTATCAACACGTTACAATATGGTCTCTGTAAGAAAGTTTCAGTGCATACTACTAGCTTTCTCGGCTGCTCGCATACATACTAGAAATCGTCTATTTTGATATCACTACAGCGAGAGCTGTCGACGCGCAGCCAGGGGTTAGGGTTCTCTCTTATCCATACCTTGACAGTTCATTTACAGGCCGGCCTGGTTGAATTGTTTCTACTGCCAACTACCTGACGTATATCTCATAAGCCCGAGCAGTCACTCTTTAGCAGCTAGAGATTTTCGTAACAAAGCCCAAGCAAGAAGCTAGTACCGAAACGTATGTATAATAAACTGTCCTAAGCATCAATCCCTCATCCCTACCCGACTCCCATATATGGTATCAAAAAACGATGAAAATGACATTGCACGAAAGCAGTAAATAAGGAGCAAATAGTAGATACTAGATAACTACTTAGCATCTTACTCCTACGCTTCATCTACCGTATCATCGCCATCATCTTCCGTCGTCTCAACAAACGTCATCGTAAACCCATGACTATCATTCACGTTCAAGTTGATAGCGTCGATCGTGTCGGAAGAAGAAGTGGTGCTCTCCCGCTTGACCGCGGCCGGGACGTTCGCGACAGGAAGGGACTTCAGGGAACGAGTTTCGGATTCGCTAGATGTCTGGATAGCTTTCGACAGCGCGCCAGTTAGTATAGGTACTGTGTAGGTAATGGGTGCATACATATGAAGAGTAAAATTCAAGGCTGGGGCTCACTCACCGGCAGGAACGCCACGCTTGACATACATGCGCGTGACCTTAGTTCGTCGACGCGGCTGGGGTGGCGAAGATGAAGTGTCGTCACGCTTTGTAGCAGCGGCGCGAGCAGCTCCCTCGCCTACAGTGCCGCCGTTGTTATCGACGATGATACCAACGCCCGCGCCGCCTTCGCCGGTGCCGAGCTGGATTAAGGGACCCTTCGTCAATGCCGCTTCGGCGTATGTAAGAGCCCTGTCGAACCCGGCAAGATCGCGCTTCGCCTTAGGAGATTCAGAGTCACGAGGAGCGATCTCCTTGCCCATGCCCTGTAGATTGGCTATCTGGGCAGCTAGAGTTCTGTTAGTATTTTGCTCAAAATTCTTTTTGATATCAGGAACTTACCTTGTTGCTCTAAGTTAGGATCAACGGGGGTGGCGGGAGCGGCTGGCGCTTTAGGGGCCTCTGAGGCTTTGGGGGTCTCGGCAACCGGGCTTGAGCTGCTTTGAGCGGCCACAACACCACTTTCATCCACTGGACTGACGCTGGCTGCGGCCACTGGCGTAGATGCGGTGTTCTCCGTGGTACCTCTGGCTGTCCCGGTAGCGGCATTGACTGCCGCGCCCTCTAGAGCGTTCATCAAGTTCGTAACATCTTGACCTCCACCGAATGAGATTTCACCATCACCGACCACCCTGTAGACTTATTAGATATTCTTGTAATTGTATATTAGGTATGTAGATATGTGCCAGCTAGTACATACAGTGCAGGGGAGTAAGCGCCGAGGTTGATATTTAACGGAAGGGCGCTGACGCTAGCGAGGAAGCCGGCAACGGTAATCATACGATAGCTAACCATCTTGACTAATATTTCTTGAATGACGTTCTTGGATTATCTTGGCTTGATATGCTCTAGATATAAAAAGTGGAAATAGTTATTAAGAATATTATAAAACGACCAGCGACGACCAGCGGAAGAAGTAAAGGACGAATAAAAGTTCAAGGAAAGAGACCGGAAAACGAGAAAGTTCAGACGACGACTTGAGCACAGCTGAGTAACTCTAAATCATCATCTCGGGGGCCAACAGAGGCCTTCATATACGTTGACAGTCAAACACCCTGTGCTATCGGCAACTCCTAGCTGTCGAGTCCAGACCTCAAAGTCCAGGTAGCGGATGTAAGTGAAGAGCATGGGATGCCCATTGCCCTCCGATGCCAAGGTGTTTCTCCTTCGACAACTATGTTAAAAATATCCCAAGCAGGGTTTTTGGTGTGTCATCTTGGCAGGTAAAAAGAGATCTCTCGGTAGATAACTCTAGTGTTGTTCACCCATGAGATGCAGGTACCAAACGGCGTTAACTATCAGCACTCTCAAAACACAGTTAAAAAAAACAAGGATCAAGGAAACAAAAAGCTACGGAAGCAACTCTCACCGTTCTAAGTACGCGACAATGAGGCTCTTGGCTAAACCCGCCAAGTGCCGTAAGTTAGTCAATGCGATGAGCTAGAAGGGTGGAAACGGCATAGTGTATATAAGAGGCATGTAGAAGACGAATGTGTGAGATGAGTATCAATCTTGGGTCTTGAGACCTGCCAAGCGACCAGGGTCCCTATCTGTCCCCTGCGCTCAGTGCGTTCCAAGGCCAACAAGCTTTCCCCGCCGCATAATCCCATCGATTCGGTAGTCTTGGGGAATCTATCTGCGATGATCGAGATAAGTCTCCAGACGCTTTGACTTGATATTGAAGATAGCTAGTACCGCCAAGACAGTCAAATGGTAGTCTATGAGATTAAGACACATCTTGCCTAAGGAATTGAGAGCCTGACTCAATTTGTAAAGAGATTACTAACAAGAGCAACATCGTCTTTTGATTTACTGATCGTTTTGGAATAATCCGATGGAATAAGTATCATAACATTAAAGTCGATACGCTCGTCGAATGTCGGGAATGAATGATGATAGACAAGCTGAAGAGTTACATATAGCATCATACGCTATCAATTGTAGATCATACAAAACGTACCTATTTTTGTCCGTTGCGTGGACTACCTAGGTGCCCAGAGTCTCAAAAAGCCCTCTAAACGGTTGATGGCGTCGTCTCAGACTTAGCGGACCTAGTACCTAATCGACATCGCTATGAATAGCAACCAGTGTTTGAATAAGATACCTGGGAGATCGACTTATCACTACTTCGTACCTAAAACACATATACCCAAGAAATATACACCATATCGAAGAGAGATCGGTAGTAGTCTGATGCTTATTCCCATCAAGAAGTACTGCTAAGCAAGTCAGGATCGGATGATGCAGAGTGCTACCTATCCGCTACCGCATCGAGTCGAGATCAACAATGAATCCAAGCCAAAACATAGCGTTGAACTAGCCGGCCAATAGAAGCGGCCCAGCGCATAGTCCAGCTACTCTTTGGGGTAATAAGAAATACCTAATCTACAGCACGCGAAATGCTCGGTTGTATGCCGTATCCTATAAACACTTAAGAATATTGCTCAGGTAGCATCGTCGTGCCCTAACAAGTCTTTGGAACATGAGAGAGACAACCGATCGATCTGTCTTATGTTTTGCTGGCGATGGAGAGCCCACTGCGGGGGATTTGGGGGGACAGGGGCAGCTTGTTCAGCCTTAATGTGGCGTTTGTAAACAGCCGTGTTCTTGTTACGGCGTGGGATGTTTCTTCAATCTTTTCAAATTCCCAGCCAGCCTGCTCATTTTCATCCTATCTCATGGAAGACCAACCTCTTCATTCTAGTATTCTTACCAAGCCAAGGTTACTTAGTTCTTAGTTGATTCTGCCTACATGACCGATTAGAGACAGAGAGTCGAGCCGAGAGGCAGATATTATCAGCCAAGCCGACCGGTCTAAGTTGTACAAAAGAGGCACAGTGAATGCATCTTAATCCTACGTATACCTGCATCCATCGCCTAATTTCCTTGGACACTTCCAGTTCCAAGCTCCAAGGTACGCAAGCTTGCGCAATTGACCAATCCCATCCCGCCGGCTTGCGTATCACTTTAGTTAAGTGGCTGCCTGACGACCATCGAAGCCTCGAGTCTTACGACTTTTATCAATTACTTTTTAGTTCGAGGTTTTTTTTTTTTTTTTTTTTTTTTGGAAAGGATTTAAAAGCCATCTCATGAGCTGTGTCATTTAGATACCCAACTTTTGCTTCGCAGGCAATTGCCGTGTGCAACAGAATATGACGTCTGTAAATTCGACGATGCCCCCCTTCTTAGGAGAAAAGCAAGGCGATGACAATCGGGTGCGCTTCCAATTGCCGCGGAAAGAACCGAGCTGGGGCTGGCGCCGTCTGAGCGCGGTGGCTTTAACTGTTATAAGCGGTATTTTAATCATTGGTCATTTCGGTCATGGTCCCATTCATTATGGCTATCGTCGCCCAGAAGCGGGAGAAGATCAAACCCAGTCAGAGCCTTTCGATGGATGGACTGAGTGGTCTAGCGTAAGCTTTCCTGCCTCGAGTAATACCACAAGCCCGCAACAATGAACATATTGTTAACGCGCTAGCTTCCGTATGAAATAGATCACACCAAGTGAGAAACTCACATGGCAGCCGTGCTTCGCGATCTACGGCGATGGCTTCCAATGCGCCCGGCTAACCGTGCCTATGGACTACCACCGTCCATTAAACCAATCGGCAAACAATCCGAAAGTGCACATAGCCCTAGTCCTAAAGCCCGGTGTTAACCGTACCGAAGACCCGGCATCTTATTCGGAGTCCCCACTTCTCGTTAACCCGGGCGGCCCGGGAGGCAGCGGGGCGAATTTCGTGCTAGCTACGGGGCCGGCGGTGCAAGCGCTCATCGGCGGAAACCGCGACGTGATTGGCTTCGACCCGCGCGGGGTCGGCGCTACCACGCCAAAGGCTGATTGTTTCGCGTCTGCGGACGATCCCTCGGGACTCGATGGGCGCAATATCGCTCTGATGAATCGAATAAGTTGGATTGCGTCGGGTCATGGTATTGGACTCGTCAACTCGAGCAACGTCGCGCTTCGCAAGCTGGACGTTCGGTCGAGAGCGCTCGCCAAGCTTTGTAAGCGGAGAGACGAGGAGGAAGGGGACGGTAGCATTTTCCGGTATTCTAATACCCCGAACGTGGCGCGGGATATGCTCTCGATCGTTCACGCCTGGGATGAATGGAGATCGGGGTCCGACGGCAAGTCCACGGAAGAATCGGAACCAGACGCTACACTTGGACTCCGGACGGATTCGAAAATCGAATCGAAGGACAGCAGCACGAAAGGAAAACTTGTTTACTGGGGATTCTCCTACGGCACGCTCCTCGGAGCGACCTTCGCGTCCATGTTTCCGGATAAAGTCGGTCGGCTCATCCTCGACGGCGTTGTGGACGCAGACCACTACGTGAACCCGATGTTGGGCGACGGCATCATGGACACCGACGCGATATGGGAGAAATTCTTCACCTACTGCGCCGAGGCAGGACCCATGTGTGGATTCTACCGCCTCGGGGATACTGCCGGGGACATCAAGGAGCACTTCGATCACCTCATGAGTTCGCTTGAGAAAGAGCCCGCGGTTGTCTTACCCTTCGGATCAAACGTGCCTATCTTGGTAACGGCCGGCGATATCAAGCAACAAATATTCTCGGCACTATACTACCCAGTTATCATGTTTCCTACCATAGCCATAGTCCTCAAGGCTCTCGTCGATAATAGGCTTGAGACGATGATACCTACTCCATCGCCGGCCCTGTTTTGCCAAAACTTAACCTTAGCTCAATGGCCGGATGATGCGCAGAAGGTGATAGCGTGTAGTGACAAACGGTATAAGGTGAGAGTTCCTCAGTACCTAACGGTTTCATAAAGGACAGAACTGATATCTCGCAGCTCCACGAAGACGAAGACGCGCTTCAGCGGCGTTTTGAGAAGATGGCTTCCTACTCTTCATTTGCCGACGTTGTAAGCAATAGCCAAATGTCTTTCTAGCTAGAGAATTTGTTAACAGTTATCTTAGTGGATGGGAGTTGATCTCAATTTAGGTTGCAGCGGATGGGAAATCGAGTCCAAAGATCCGCCAATGCGTTGGGACGATCATCCAATTCACAAACCCAAAGCCATCGAGACCAGTTTCCCCGTCTTATTCTTATCAAACCACCTCGATCCCGTCACACCGCTGCACTATGCTCTGAAAATGACGCGCAAATTCTCGGGAGCGAGTCTCGTAGAGCAGAAGGCAGATGGCCACTGTACTGTGTCGTGCGTCTCACCTTGCACCGTAGGACATATCCGAGCATATCTCAACGACGGTGTTGTACCGCCCGTGCCGAAATATGGCTCCAACGACGAAGGCGAATGGCCAACTTGCGAGTGTTCCGAAAAGCCCTGGAAGTCTCTTAACGACATGACTCTAGTACCAAGCTCAGACAGCAGCTCACAAGGAAAAGTCGAAAGTGAACTCTTAGGTGGGAAAACAGCTGAGGAGTTGGAGACTATGGAAGCTTCCCGACGCCTTCGGACTCGTTTCATTGAATTTACAACGTCTCAGCAGCAATTCGGAGACCGAAGCCCGCTTCGGACTGCGCATCTCGGCAGCTTGAATTCGCTCAGTAAGGAGCAAGCTACGTGTAGCAAGCTATGAGGACCAACTACGTAGATGACCGCCAACTAATATGCCCTTGCTGTATAATGAATGATGATTGTCCCGCTTCAGTTTATTTATATCTTCGATACGAAGTAATATACCTGATGATCCCTTATTTGATGTAAATTCCTTTTGGTTAGATCTCGTATAACCCCTTTTCGTCTTAGCAATATATTATAAGTCCGCTCGAATATAGCAAGGTTCTCAAGCACAATACCCTTGGCTCTTCCTTCATTGGAGGGAAAACGTTTCGATACACCACGGGCCCTCGGCTTACGCCCGTTGCCTAAATTCTAAATATACTGCTAGACTGTACCAGAACATATTATTGGTCGCATATACGTTTATGTCGATCCAGATAAGCAACGGCGAGCTCTGATCTCGATACTCACCATGGAAGTAATTTCATATAATTATAATACTTAACCTCACTTATCAAGCCCTAGCATAACCGTTTTTCTGTTGGCATAAGTATAACAGACGGGGTATCAACTTGTCCAATAATGCAGGAATAGAAACCAAGGCTAAGCAAGCATGTTGTCGTCGGATCAGCTTGTCGCGTTCTTCAACCGTGACATGACAGCTACAGCTGAGCCAGGAGAAGAGTCGCGAACGTTTACTGCAAGATGTCACTGCGGAAACATAGAATACTCGATTCTACTTCCGGTCTCAACCCTCCCGTTGAATGGCTATATTTGTTCATGCACATTATGCCGATACTCTCACGGCAGCTTTGGCAGCTTCCACGTCTCACTGACGCAGGGCGTAGCTCCGGAGTGGACCAACGGCCACATCAACATGTCCGTGTACAAGACCAAGGGTAGCGGACCGGGTGGTCACGGACAGCGCTGGTTCTGCCCCACATGCGGAGCGCACAACGGGCACTACGAACCTTGGGCCATGCAGTGGATCGCCGACTCTTCGCTCTTTGACGAGAGGTTCTGGGAAATCAAAGGTCTTGGATTTCCAAAGTCCCCTGGAGATGGTGGTCTGATATCCTGGCTCCCGGAGCGGGTTGGCAAAGCCATGAAGATACTTACCATGGATCGCGATTGCCCACCTAACGATAAGATTGAAGTCGGGGAAGATGGTGGGGAAAGACTCCGTGTGGAGTGTCAGTGCGGCGGGGTCTCCTTCACGATTAAAAGGCCTTCGGATATGGTGAGGAACGACGAATTTATGAGTCGTTTCGTCGCTCCAGAAGACTCAAGCAAATGGAAAGCATACCTTGATTTCGACAAGGATATCCGGCGACTTTCAAGTGTCTTCTTCATGCCCTGGGCCCTGGTACCACGGATCTCGCTTGAGCCGAAAGTACCGTCGGATCTTCTCATCGGGACGATGAAGACGTATAAGGCATCTGATAAAATTGCAAAGGGATTTTGCGGGCGCTGTGGGGCCGTGATGTTTCTCAAGAATAAGGATAGATGCCCTTCGGAGCAGAGGGAGGTGCTAAATATTGCAGTAGGTAACTTTAGAGCACCAGAGGGAGCAAAGGCGACAAACTGGGTCCGATGGAGAACTATATCTGAGAAGGTGAAGGAACAGGCTAGGTTCGATTCTAGGTTTATAAATGATATTATTGAAGGTCAAAAGGCGTGGGCAGTTAAGGAGTATGGGAAAGAGTTAGACTTTGCTATCGTGTAGAAATTTGATTAGAACTTAGAAGACAAGGATGAATCAGAGCAAGTTGGGGGTCAACAAGGTCCTCATTATTTTCTTGAATATTATATGTCGTGTCACCCGAGTTCTCACATTCATAATATATCACCTTAACTGTGCCTTCCGTGTCTCAGAACCTTTCTGGATGTATAAAAGAGCATTGACCAATCAAATACAATTAATTAAACCATCTAGTTATATAACATCACAGCGCTGCAACTAAATTCCGGGAAGGTGGGCGTTGAATTAACTTTAATCGGTATGGGTACTTGGAGTGCGGAGCTAGATACTTCTAGTTTAAGTGTAATGAGTCTTCTTATCAAGTATATATACTCTATAGAAAATGGTACGATAAGGAACTGTGGAGTTGGAGTGGCCAATTAACGCGGACGAAGCGACTTCCAATGAAATTTTTCTAGCTGCTTGGTGGGAAGGTGGGAGCTTTTTATCTTCACTACCGCTTGGTCCTTTTTTATATTCCCCCCTCCCACGACCCTCATCACCAGTCCCTTCTTTCCCTGTTGAATTGGTTTATTCCCTTTCCCGGCTGCAGGGTAAATCTAATTCAAGATGTCTGCGTTTTCGCGCACCCTTGCGCCATTTTTGCGCGCCTCCCGTCGCTCTCTCATATCCGGCAGCACCGCCAACCCGTTACAATTTGCTGTGCGACAGCAAAATGTAGCCGCAGCCCTCAACATCGCCCGCTCCTATGCGGTTTTCGAGAGAACGAAGCCTCACGTCAACGTCGGTACCATCGGTCACGTCGATCACGGAAAGGTATGTCGAGATAATATGCTAAATTGCACATTACCTACTTGTACACTCCTTATATAATACATTTTATATTTATATAAAATCATCCAAACCTCCAATGTAACTCCAATGCAACCCCTCAACTCTAACTGATAATTCCCAATTAGACTACTCTATCTGCTGCCATCACGAAGAGACAGGCCGAGAAGGGATTAGCAAACTTCTTAGAATATGGCGCTATCGACAAGGCACCTGAGGAGAGGAAGCGTGGTATCACCATTTCTACTGCCCACATCGAATACTCGACGGAGAACCGACATTACTCCCACGTCGACTGCCCTGGTCACGCCGATTACATCAAGAACATGATTACTGGTGCCGCCAACATGGACGGTGCTATCATTGTCGTCGCTGCTTCCGATGGTCAAATGCCCCAGACAAGAGAACATCTTCTCCTCGCCCGTCAGGTCGGTGTCCAGAAAATCGTCGTCTTCGTCAACAAGATCGATGCTATCGAGGACCCCGAAATGTTGGAACTAGTCGAGATGGAAATGCGTGAGCTGCTCAACCACTACGGCTTCGAAGGCGACGAGACCCCCGTTATCATGGGTTCTGCCCTGATGGCTATGGAAGGCAAGCGACCCGAGATCGGTGTTGAGAAGATCGATGAGCTCCTGAAGGCCGTCGACGAGTGGATCCCCACCCCCCAGCGTGACCTTGACAAGCCCTTCCTGATGTCTGTTGAGGATGTCTTCTCCATTGCCGGTCGTGGAACTGTCGCCTCCGGCCGTGTTGAGCGAGGTCTCCTGAAGAGAGATGCGGAAGTTGAGCTGATCGGTAAGGGTACTGAGGTCATCAAGACCAAGGTCACCGATATCGAGACCTTCAAGAAGTCCTGCGAGGAATCCCGCGCTGGTGACAACTCCGGTCTGCTTCTCCGAGGTGTCCGACGAGAGGATATTAAGCGAGGTATGGTTATCGTCAAGCCTGGCTCCGTCAAGGCCCACACCAAGTTCATGGTCTCTCTATACGTCCTTACCAAGGAGGAAGGTGGCCGACACACCCCCTTCGTCGAGAACTACCGACCCCAAATGTACTTGCGAACCGCCGATGAGGCTGTAGCCCTACATTTCCCTGATGATGTTGAGGACAAGTCCAGGGCTGTCATGCCTGGTGACAACGTCGAGATGGTTGCCACCCTACACAACCCCATCGCCGTCGAGGTCGGTCAGCAAGTCAACGTCCGTGAGGGTGGACGAACCGTCGCCACCGGTATTGTCACGCGAATCGTTCAATAAACGCGTCCGCGGACTATTTTGGGGGAGGGACTGGTCCATGTGTGCAAGAGGGATAGAACGGGCATCTTCGGCTTTGCGCTTTTCACTACTACTACTCAGCCGGCATGGGGGGAAAAAATCTTGGCGTTTGCTCTCTTGTGTATAAGGGATTTCGGATTGTATTATATTTTGAGCCCATGTACACATGACATTTCTTGTCTCCCCCGTGGCTCGTTGAATCTCTCCCCTCTGCTTACGACACGTCTTTGTTTTTCCCCGTAATGTAACTCTAGCATGATGAAATGGTAAACGTTTGAACAAATACCCTACGTGCCTACTTAACTTTTGCGTAATGATGTTTTTTTTTTTTTTTTTTTTTTTTTTTTTTTCGGAGACCATAATGCGATCTAAAATGCTAAATATTTGTGAAATACGAACTCGTCATGCTGATTTGTTGGTGTACCCCTTTAATATGAAGAGCTACACTAACCTAGGGAACTAGTTTGGTAGGATGGATAGCCGGTTGCTACTTCAAACCTGTTTGCTGAAATCAAAACTAGAGTTAGGTCCGTCCCCTAGAAGAAAGACCGTTTGGGTTCTTCACAGGAGCTGCAATGTTACATCTACTGGTCCCAGGTAGCCGTTCTTCAAAAGGGCTGAAACACTCAAGTACAATGCGTTACCAAAAGTCTGTGTGCACCCGGCCATTTTACACCAAAACTCATTACTTTCAACAGACAATTAAAATTCGAAATAAAATAGTAAAAATACTTTACTTTATATAATCTTAAAGGTAATTATTATACCATTCATAATATCATTAAAAGATTTTAAAAAATATTATATTTATAAAAATATTTATAAATATATTAAAGACGTTAATAAATGTAAAAAGTTGGATGTACTATTCCATATAAAATATTAAAAAAAGTATATAAACTTTTTTAAGTTATTCTTTTCTTCCTTTTTAAACCTATCTTATATAATAATTCTTAAAAATATTTAAAATTAAAAAATATTAAAAGATTATTAAAGCTAACTTTTATATATAAACAAATTAAATTAATTTATTACTATTTATTTCGAATTTTAATTGCCTATTAAAAGTAATGACTTTTAGTGTAAAATGGCCGGGTGCACACAGACTTTTGGTAACATATTGTAACGAGACCACCACGTGGTTCGTACAATGCTACCATGATAGAGTTTATAGAATATTTCAACCCTGGGTAGCTAGCTAGATTTTACCGAGATCCAAAACTTGACAGCCTGAACAGCCGAGACCATTTCTTGCCGACGGTCACCTAGGTAATCTTCGGGTCGTGGACCGGAGCGCCAAGACTTAGAGCCCGTGTCTTACATAGTACAAGATGGAAGGATCAAAGCTCAAGTAGATCGGACCTATTGTTACATTCTACATTCTCCTTTGTTACTATCTCATGCCTATATAACTCACGGTGGGCTTCTAGGCATGCATGTGAGTGACTAAGTATCCTGCATGATTGTTGGAGATATAGATATTTCTAGTCATATTTATGCATTGCCATGAGTCCATGACCCCGAGCTGAGTCTGGACTACTTACAGACAGACCCCTGGCCCCCTATCTCTGTCGAGTCTCACATGAAAGCGCGTCTTGGAGGATACCTTACATATAGTATGTGTAAAATATCGCAGAGGAGTTCCACACCTCTTAAGATGGGGTGTATATTTATAGATTTGATCACACCACAGTCCCAAGCACCGAAGCTAATTTTCAAGGGCTCTCTCCTAGGGTTTTGCGTGGCACTTTTTTTTTGAAATCTACCTATCTAGCTGGCATCTACCGTTGGCATAAACTACCTACCTTACCTATCTAATCTGGCACGTTGTTGGCCACTCCTCCCGCGCGGATTCAGGGGGGGAGGAGCTGAGCCCTACGCTTAGTGTATCTACGTATCCAAATCTCTCATAGGTATTTCAGAAGTCACTGTCGCGAATAAAGGATATGTCTGATCACGCCCCTTGTAAACGGAGCAGAGCTCTGACCCACCTGTCAACAACCACGTACATGATAGTACGCATGTACTCGTGTTCTGCCCTAGCGTCGTCGCCGCTGCCCAACTGGACTGGGATTTTCACCACACACCCAGGGTACGAAGTAGGCAGTAGTCCACATCGTGGAAAAAAAAAAAGCGGTCGTAGCGTCCCTCACTAACGGCGGCTACTCGCGCTAGCTTCCTGCGTTGAATACTGATCGCCCAAAAAACCCGTCGAAAACAATAAAAACTCCCTCCCTGGTACGTAGCGTAGCCATTGGCCGGTTTTGGTAACCCATAGCGTAGAAAAAGTGAGGCAGGTGACGATGCTGTCGACGAGACTATTGAGACGGTAAACCTATGGAAGGAATGCTTTTGCCGGGTATATATTCGCACGTGAGAAGAGTAGATACCTAGAGAGAGCCCTTGGTTAAATCGTTGGGGGCGGGCGTGGTGGTCAGTTCGGGAGAACGCCTTGACGATAGTTAGGTAGGTTATGGTTAGTGAAGATTAAAAGTTGTTCCTGACGATAGCCAAGATCTCTCTGCCGAGGATAAAAGTACAGATTTTTGGTTGTTTTCGGGTTAGCTTTTACCCTTAGGTAAGCCCGTTAGCCCTTTAGGCCTTTTTTTTTTTTCTTCAAACGCGCCGCTCGGGCCAGAATCGAAAAGCTTTGTTTTTTTCTATGTACACAGAGGTACGTATTCTGTCAAGCTTTCCCGACGGGCGAATAGGTAGCGCCTCCGAAGCCATGAAAGAGGGTCCTCCTTCCTATCGGGGTTTCGTTCTGGCAATCTTGGGCTGACTGGGTCCCGCCATTATGTCACGGCTCTTCCTTCCAGGCCCTAATCGAATCTCCAAATCGTGCAGTGTATACACGCGTCTTCAAAACCACTATACTCTCCCAAGTAAATATAGTGGTCTATCCATCGTCGATATTCATCGGCAATGTAACCAAGCTCAGGTCATCTTCGGGCATATGCTAAACGTAGCGAGTAACGATGATGAGCTGCGGGCGGACGATGAGCAGCGTGCATGAGTATGAGATCATGAGCTTTTCGTAACCCTCATCTTCTTCGTCCTCTTCTCCGACGGCATTACCACCCGAAATCGCTTGTTGGGGTGAGTAAAAAGAGGGAATTTTAAATCGCCAAGCCTTTTCTTATATCACTGTAGAAACGTTAGGAGCATACCTACCTGTAAGAGATAGAAGGAGGATCACCTAGGGTTTGCCCGTCGAGGTAATTGCTCTTGTTCCGTCATTCTATTATCAGGGGCCCACACGAGATCGTTAGCGGCACGGGTTCAGTCCGTTTTTTTTTTTTTTTTTTTTTTTTTTTTTTTTTGTTCTGCGTTGTCGATAAGATACCGTCACCTGTTTTTAACTCTTGGCTTCTTGAGTGTTTTGCCAAGAAGGAAAAGAGCAACAAGGAATAAGAAATTGAGAATAGGTAAAACTTATCACTGGCCACGATTTTGAAGATGAAAGATTTGTCAGTTGGTCTCATATTAATAGATGCATTACCCATTTTGCCATCTTGCCATCTTACGTTAGTGGTTTTGATAATTTGGAATTTTTACGAAAAGTCGCAAAAGGCCTGACAGGGCAGACAGGGCAGACAGGGATGTAGAATGAAACCTCAACCGGTAAAATGAGACTCTAAATCATCCATTGACTGGCTTCCGTTCTCTTGGGTCTTACTATATCGGGTAAGCCCGGTACTGAGTTTTTCTGTTTCTATGGGTCGGTGTATACCCTAGCTTTCCCTTAGCTCCTAAGCTGGAAAGAGTGGAGACTCCTTGAATTTGCGGCTCGAAGACGCCATAGTCGAATGTGATTCAACCCTTACGACACCACTTTTTTTTCCTTCTCTCCTTTCGTAAAAAATGTCTGCTCATTATGACGAGCTTTTTTTCACAGGAGATTCTTCTGCTGTCGTAGAAAGCTGTGATATTGATCAATTTCCCAATATCAATCGCCTATAGCTTCCAATTGATCTCAGTATGCTTTCAACTTCCTCAATTGCCACGTTCCGGCCGTCGAATTCGAGCCGTGTGGCCCCGATCCTTACGGGTCCCGGCCCTGTGGATCCTTCGCAACACCGAGATTTGCCGAACCATCTCCTTCGTCAAAACATATCTTTCTCGACTCGCGCCCTCGTGCCTGAAAGGAGCTAAAATGCGTTCCAAATTAAGCCTTACCAGGTTTCCAGCTCTGACACGATCAATAACCAATAACCAGCCCAACCTATCCCTTCTCGCATAATAATGGGGATATACTCTAATAGGAAATCCTCGGTGGTTCCGCCATCGGGCACCATCCAGCTCTTTCTCTTACCTCTAAAACTTCTAACCAACTCGTGTGAACCAATGAGATCCCTCAGCCAGGCGAGTCATTACCCGAAGGTTTTTGGCCTAGAGCCTCAAGGGTCGTCGCCTTCTCTTATATAAAGGATGGATCCCGCCCCCCTTCGCGCTTTTGGTAGAGATCCATAACCATTCCCACACTCATCGTGTGATGATATCCTGAGATAATATTTCCTTTTTTACATCCCTTCATATAAGGATAACAAACAAAGATATATAACAAAGTCAACATGGATCCTTATGAAGTGCCCACAATGGAGGGCACATCCGTACAACCTAATCAACCTGATCGAGTCGATCGAGTCGACCAAGCCGACCAAGCCGACCAAGTCAGGTATGGGGCAATTCACCCTGCCTCGTTGGCTCGCAAATCTACCAACCCATTGGGTCGAAGTTCTACCAAGGAAACAATTCGAGATCCGAACCTGGATGTGAACTTGCCCTACCGAACACTTTCCGGCGACGCAAACCTTTCAGAATATACCACAGAAACACCCACCGGTGCGATACCCGGTCCCGTAGAACCCGATGGAGAGCACCGGTACAAACTTGTCACCTTCACGCCGGGTGACCCTGAGAACCCGAAGAACTGGTCGAAGGGCTATAAGTGGTATTGTACTATGGTCGTCGCTGTGACGTGTTTCGTCGTAGCTTTCTCGTCCAGTGTCGTCACAGCCGATATTGCTGGCGTGTCCGATGAATTCGGTGTTAGCGAAGAGGTTTCGCTTCTTACTATCAGTCTGTTCGTCGTAGGATTCGGTGTCGGTAAGTGAAAGCCCCTAAGGAGAATTCAGACAATGGAGAATCGACTAACAGTTGAAAAGGTCCTATGATATTCGCGCCGCTATCTGAAATTTACGGAAGACGTATCATCTACGGAACAACACTACTGGTCGCCGTGGTTTTCATTATTCCCGGTGCCGTTGCGAAGAACATTGGTACTCTTCTGGTCGCCCGAGCTATCGACGGTATTGCCTTCTCCGCTCCCATGACGCTTGTTGGTGGTACCCTTGCCGATCTTTGGAGATCCGAAGAGAGAGGTATCCCCATGGCCGCTTTCTCCGCAGCCCCTTTCATCGGTCCTGCTAGTAAGCATTCCTACAATAGAATCCCCCCTTTAGTAATTGTTAATTGCTAACAAGAGTTACAGTCGGTCCCCTCGTTGGTGGTTTCTTATCTGATGCTGCTGGCTGGCGATGGCTTTACTGGATTCACCTAATCCTTGCTTTCGTCGTCTGGGTCTTAATCACATTCACTGTCCCCGAGACTTACGCACCCACAATTCTAGCCAGACGAGCCAAGAAGATGCGCAAGGAAACTGGCTCGCCGGAATACGTTACAGAAGAAGATATTGATAAGCGACCCTTCAGCGAACGACTAGCTATCTTCTTGATTCGACCCTTCCAGCTTCTGTTCGGCGAATTGATTGTCTTCTTGATCAGTCTGTACATGTCCGTCCTATACGGTCTTCTGTACATGTTCTTCGTCGCTTTCCCCATCATCTTCCAGGAAGGAAAGGGATACTCCGCTGGTATTACCGGTCTTATGTTGTAAGTATACATTCATCCCTTATCGTTTACCAATTAGATCGCTAACTCCGATTAAACAGCATTCCTCTAGCTGTCGGTGTCATCTGCTCGGCTATTTGCGCACCTCTGGTCAATGCACACTACCGAAAACTCATCTCTAAGTACAACGGTCTCCCCCCGCCGGAGCTTCGTCTTATTCCCATGATGTGCTCCTGCTGGTTCATCCCGATCGGTTTATTCATCTTCGCCTGGACCTCGTACCCGCGTCTCATCTGGGTCGGCCCCGCCCTCGGCGGTTTCCCCGTCGGTTTCGGCTTTATCTTCCTGTACAATAGTGCCAACAATTACCTCGTCGACGCATACCAGCACCAGGCCGCCTCGGCCCTCGCGGCCAAGACGTGTATCCGATCGTTTTGGGGTGCCGGCGTGGTCCTGTTCACGGAACAGATGTACGCCCGTCTCGGCTACGAGTGGGCCAGTACCCTTCTCGCTTTCATCTCCCTCGCCTGCTGCGGCATCCCCTTCCTGTTCTGGACCTACGGCGAGCGCATCCGGCAGAGGAGCAAGTACGCCTACGCCGGCGACGAGGACGAGAAGATCGCCAACGCTTCCGAGGGCGTCGGCCCCGTCGTTCGCGAGGACGACTCCGAAGACCAGGATCTGAGACGCGCGAGGAGCTACGTTAGCAACCCTTGAACAGCGCGGATCTGATCAACAGAATAAGATAAAAAATTTTCAAACTAGAGGTTATAGAATCTCGGTTAGACATAACATAGATGGGGGTACCCAGCACCTTAGAGGGTACCTAAGAAAAAAAAGGAGATAGACGGTAGAGTAGCCATCTGCGCCGCCTACACGATTGGCGCAAGCTACTCGGAACACAAAGACGAAGAACAACAAAAAGGAGAAGAAGACGGCTTCCGCCCCGGCCTACTATATACCCTACCCTGACCTACCTCCTAACCTATAGTATTAGTACCGCCGGACCCAGGGGGGCCAAAATGTTACAGCGGAGTATAAAGGCGTTTCGTCATCAGCGTTGCGCTTTTAATAATTTATGTCGGAGAGAGGAAAGAGAGGAAAGAGAGAAGAGAGAAGAGAAGAGACGCGACACGGGCAAAAGATGCTACCCTAGGTATTTTATGATTTTTATATAAAGCAATGAGCAGCATTTTTTTGTTTGGGTATGGGTCTTGGGGGGAAAGAGAGAAAAAAAAAGGATAATGGGGTGGATGGGTGTCTTGTTGTCTGTCTATTGTTTTTGGAGATACCACTTTGGATAGACGCATCGCATTTTTGATTTTTAAGGTAGAAGAGAGAAGGGGGGGGAGAGAGGGAGAGACTAAACGCCGCTATTACATGGCATATAGTATTGTGTAATGAAGTAATAATGAAACATTTCAAAACTAAAAACTTATTCAGTTGGATACCTACCTATTATGTGATGAATTGTCTAAAGTAGACTATGATAAAACTGATCATGAGAGTTCGACATTTCTGAGACTACCAGGGTAAATGAATATTCGTCTATTAAGAAATGCCTATTCTATAAACGATTATACTTGTCTATGTCGAGTCAACTATAGATACTTAGTGGATCTAGTATTAATACTGTCTCTTCTTACGCTCCATGCTCTTCCCAGCGATCAACCCATAGCTTCATCCACTCCGTATTCACCGGCTTCAACGCCCTTGCCGTTGGGCTCGCGTGTAGGGTATTGTCAACACGCCAGGTATAGTCATCCTCGCCTCCCTTGCTACCTCGTATACCCCCATTCTTAGTTTCTCCGCTGAGATTTCTTTTCACGCCGTCGCCGCCGTGATGCGGTACAATCGACTTATAGAAGCCCAATAACTTAGTCGCGGGGTTATCACGCTTAGACGACTTCTGGTCGAAGGTGCTGCGCTCGAGCGCCTCAATCCAGGCCTCAAGAGGTACCGTCTTGTCTGCGATGCCTTTCTCTTGGAGCGCGGGAACAAGGTCCGAAAAAGGTACAGCGTGGGGGTTAACGAGGTTGTATACCTTTGCCCCTCTTTGTTTCGTTTTTCCAGAGGAAGTATCGTCTTTGCCCTTGTTTTGGGTGACCTCGTCAACGACTTCTAAAATAATCTTACTTAGCTCATCGACAGGGACCCATTCGATGCGACTACTCGTCCCTAGGCTTTTAGGCAGCATGCCTAGGAATTTCGAGCTGCGTACTAGACTTGGGAACCATTCCCAGGGGTTCCAAACACCTCCTGCCGCTACAGGACCAGCAACCTGGCCAACGCGTAAGACTGCCGCACGTCTCTTATTTTCTACTTCTGCCAGCACCCATGCATCTAGAATTCGCTCTCCGACGTACTTTGAGCGGGCATAACCCTGCCGCAAGACCAGCTCCTCCGGTTCTGGTAATACTTCTTCCGAGACGTCGCGGGCAGCGCCCATGGCAGCCGAGATACTTGAAACAAAAAGTACAGCAGGCCGCTGCGCGCCATTCTGCGCAAGCTCGAGTAGGTTCACCAGCCCTGCGATTGATGGCTCAAAGGATTGCAAGGGAAGCAAGAAATTTACGGGCCAGGCGTTGTGGATTATAGCCGTAGTCTCAGCTAGGAGGACGCCGTAGTCTTTTGGTGCTAGGCCCAAGAACGGCGCACCAAAATCCTTTACTGAAAGGAAAACTACGCGGCCGCTGGACACTTGCGCTGGCGGAAAGCCTCGCACTTTCAATGCTGTAGCTTGCTTGGATTCTGCGTCTGCGGCCCGGTTCAGGCAGAAAATGCGACGAACACGCGACTCGGGTTGCGCCTGGAGTTCTGCGAGGAGATAAGTACCAAGAGATCCCGTGGATCCTGTTAGGATTATTGATTGGGGAGTGCCCAGGCGTTGGGAACCGGGGAGGTACTTGGCCAGCATGTCCGAGACGCCACCATCTGGAGCTTCGGATTTGACCTGGCCACTGCCGTCACTAAGATACACGGAAAGTGTATTCGCTATGGACCGCGCAGTTGTGGAACTATATAAAAGGCTGATATGTATACCATGCAAAATATCTTCAGATATGCCGTAGCTACGCAATGCAGCCTTCAGTCGCGAAACAGTGAGGGTAACTCCATTAGAATCGAGTCCGCGGGCAAAGACATCAGTGTCAGCATCGAGATCATGCGAGTCAAGCGCCCGCTGGAATAGTTGCGTGAGCACAGGTGTCAGACCCTCTGGTGTCAGGGAGGTAATAGGCTCTAGGTCGCTAACCATGGTCCCGCTCTCTACACGCTCGTATAGGGCATCGATCTCGTTTTCATAAGCCTGCAAGGTGAGCTGCCGCTGAATAGTACCTTTGCCAGCACGCAATAATGGCTTGCCCGGGCGGACGAACAGGACGAGCTCGCGGGGGATTTGGCCGAACTTTGGTGAGGACTTGTTAGCCTCCTGGATTGTAGGCCAGAGCTTATCAAGCGCGGCATGCGCTTCTTCGTCTGTTGTTGGCAGTAAATTGTCGTGCAACTCAACGAGCATGCAAAGTCTAAAGCGGTGAGAGCCTCCAACAATAACGCCGCGGACATCTGGTTGTGCAGTTATTATAGCTTCAACGTCGGTTGGGTCCATCTTGTAGCCGTTGGCCATAGCGACCCAGTTATCCGTACGACCACGAAAATGCCACCATCCGGGCTGGCCGGGGACAGGAGAGAATAGGTCTTTGGTTCTATATTCATGTTCTAGATCTGGATAAGAGCGGAAGTACGAGTAGAGGCGATCAATGGTTGGGGTACGGGGGAAGACAAGCTCGTACAACCCTGGTAGAACTTCCTCCATACGCTGGCCAACCTCAACAAAGCGTATCGCGTCCCAGTTCTCTGAGTTGGGCGAATAGTTCATATGCATCAAGGCGCCCTCCGTACTTCCAATAAGACTGTACAAGTGCGGTGTGACCTTGGCAACCCTGGCACCAAGCACAGGGTTGATAGGTCCGCCAACGTAACCAATATGCTTAAGGCGCGAGAACGCCTCAAGGCCGGATGGGTAGTCAAGCATATTCTCGATGGGTACGGCGGGGCAGATAAGACTGTTAGCACCTGACTGGTTGATGACGTCCGTAATACTAGCTGGGCTGATGGGAATGTCAGGATGCATGAGGATAGCCGTCATTTCTGAATGTAGTGCAACCATAGTGACATACATGGCACCGGCCTATTACGGTTAGGATAAAGTACGTTTTCTATATAGGTATACGAATAAGTAGGTAGCTTACGTGCGATTGTGATCCGACGACAAGAACGTCGTGGTTGGCAAGCGTGCTGCATGTATTCCTCTCCACATAGCCACCGTCAGGAAGGACACCCTTCTCTAGAGGAGAGAATAGGCATTCAAAGTGGGAATGTGTCCACCAGATTGGCTTTGGATGTCCTGTTATGAGCGAGTGTTCAGTATGGCGGGCGCAGCCAAGTTCAATGAGAATTCATCTACTATCATTTATCAAAGGGGATCATGGATATGGGAGACATTTTGGAAAGTAGAAAGGGCACAGATAAAAAAAAAACTAAGTTAAATCAGGATCTGAAAGGGTGCCTTACCTGATGTTCCAGAAGTGTGTAATCCCATAAACCTCTTTGCTTTGATTTTATCGTAGGTCTTGTTGAAGGGAAAGTCTGGAACAGGTTCCGGGGACAGTATTTCCTCGAGAGATAGACCTGGTCGAGCGGCCACAATTGGACCAGCCTTTTCAATAAGTTCTTCGAGTGCCCCTGATGACTCGGGCCCATATAGCATGTGCTTGGCTCCAACTGTTTCGAACAACCGAAGGTTGGCAGAAACTCGATTGTGCAGAGACGGGAGCACCACGACCTTTCCAGTCTTCATAGCAGCTATGATCCATATCAAGTAACGAGGATCGCTCTGGGACATCCAGATAAAGTACTCGTCCGAAGGGAGGTGTTCGGTGAGGAACCAGGCAGCCCTGTTGACGGCATTGTCGAGGATAGCAAATGTCACTTCGATAGGAGCATGATCCGGATGACAGATTTTCATAAGAGGACGCTTCTGATTTATTCTCCTCTTGATGACATTAGGTATTAGCTCGTGGAAGCCAGCCATGGTCCGTAGGAAGAGGGAAAATGATTGATGGCTAGGTAGGCAGCGACTAAAGATAAAAAGAAGTCTGCGACTCGACTCTTGAAAGAAGTTGTCTTTGCTTCACTCTAGCAAGTTGGGACGCGCTTATAAATATATCCTTCTTCATGAGGTACTTCGTAAAGTACCTCATGCAGGCAAACAAACAGTTCCTTCTCTTTCTTAAGCCGAAGCGTGCAGTGAATGCCCTTTGTTGTCGACATGGGGTCGCTCTTTCACCTCGCCTGTAGCCTCAAGGCAGGTAAGGGCATAGTGCCTTCGGATACGTACCGGATATACCAGTGCGTGGTAGCACACACCTAGCAAAAAAAGGAAAAAAAAAAAATAATAACCTTAACTTTGTAATCCATAATGGCTGTTTCACCTAGCCGCCTATACGTTAGGTATACTTTCAGGGGCGTCATATTTCAGACACGGCAGCGACGGTTATGTTGTAGGTATACCCACCTTAACCTCATATGCAAATAGAAATATCTACACGGGATAGATTGCCAGGATAATTAATAAATGCCAAGCAACGTCAGGGTGGTACTCACTATGACGGGACGGTCCGAATAAACCAATCAGTCCTCCAATAGCCCGCGAATAACTGAGGTAGATCTATATGTTCGATCGAGGTTATCGGGAATAAAGACGGGAATACTCGAAATATAACTCAATCTCAACTACCTCGACGACACCACTGCGACTTTGTGTAACGATCCACGGACATGCAGGTAGTGGAACTCGTGCAGCCGCATAAAGACCCATCATGTACCATCATGAGCAATATAAATATTATAACACCTACAAATACAGTCGTGCAAGTATTACTCCCGTTGATATTCCCGTCGATAGTCCCGGCTCTTGGCATCGCGGATATGACCTATCCTTCCTGAAAGAGACATATTGTTCTCCGTATATTGAGTTGTAACGAATACTAGATTCAGATAAATGCTGCCTAACCAAGGTCCAGTATTCAATTCAGGTCCATCGCTGGAGTGGAGCGTTGGCTATGTGCAGTCCGGGTATAAGACGATCATAACATCAGAGGTATTTAAAGTTGATCTCAGGCCATGCTGAGAGCTAGAAGGGATATGAAGATATGGCCGAGTTTCTATTCCCGATTCGTCACGCTCGGGTCCGTTCCATGTGGTATCGGATATACCTAGGTAAGTGACTTTTAATAAGAACTTCGGTTAGCAAGCTACAATTATACCTCTAGAATCGAGTAGGTAGAACCATTCTGTCTCTCGTAATATCCTGCTTGACGTATTACCCTGCTTGAGGAACTAGTGATTGCCTTTCTCCCAAAAGACACCGTGGTCTTCATTCGCATTAAGTCGGCAACCCTGCAAGAAAACCGTCACATTTCATACAACGTAAGAACGAATAATGTCATCGAATTCTCGTAAGCATTGTCGTGGGGGTGGTTTAGCTGTCTAGTCGAACTGAAGAGCCGTTTGCTCCTTTTCCCTTCCACGCAAGCCCGTACCAATGCCTTAAAGGCAACTGCTCAACCCTGTTCCTAATAACAAACCAACAACTCCATATCCGCAGTCGCATTGACGATGCCCGGCGAGAGATATCGTGGTAGGAAAGAAAGTCATATTCCGAAAAGGGCGTTTATCGGTGCTAAGGTAAAAAAGAAAAAAAAAAAGAAAATGTTAGCCTCGCTACTCACGTCGTTTTGTCGTTCTGACTAAATTCATTTCGTACCTTGATGAAGCCAATATCGGAGGACTTCTCACGGAAGCACTGACGGCAGATGTTGAGGCCGTACTTGCGGATCAGACCGGCCTTGTGGGTGCAGACACGGCTACGTTGCGTTAGTTGACAGACTTCATTCGCGGTAGAGACATTTAATAAATTAAATATATATCGAGACATACCAAGAGCGAGAGCCCTTGCCGTACGTTCGCGGGCGCGAGTTCCAGACGGATTCGTGAGACATATTGGCGGTTGAGGTGTTGCGATAGCGATGATCACGAACGTTTAGTTTGCGGGATGTTGTCTGGGTGTCGAACTACGATTCGGAAAACTTTCGCGGATTTTTGGAGATTATGGATTGAGAGAGGAAAATTGTGTGTTCGCGTAAGGGTTGCAGGGGTATCGATTAAAATTCGGGGTACGTACCGGTACCTATCTCTCAAAGTCGCACCTTTGCCCCACTAACAATTAGGCCTGCCAGGTCTGCCAGGCCTGGAGCTTTCAGAGCTTTGAAACTTGAAAGACAAGCCACAGTTGCCACCCACGTGCCTTATCAGCGTCTTATCGATAATCTTTACTTAACTTTTACCAGGTTCTGCATTAAGCTATGATGCAGCCCGGCCATTCACCCACTTCCCGGTGCTGCCCGTTGCAAAGTGGCATCTTCTGCTTTGTATTTCAAAGCATTAACTGATAACCTACCACACTCTTGGGATAACAATAGAATAGCCACTATTTGACCCAACCCCAATCCTTTTTACCGCACTTAGACCTAGCATTTGGACCTACTTCCTCTTTGCTATATTTTCTCTTAATACCCCAGACAATTGCGAACCAAAGCAACAATGGTTCTAATAAAGAGCTTCGTGCTCGCCGGGTTAGCTGCTGCAGTAGCAGCTAAATCTGCAGTCCTTGATCTCATCCCCTCCAACTTCGATAAGGTTGTGCTTAAGTCCGGCAAGCCTACTCTTGTCGAGTTCTTTGCCCCTTGGTGTGGCCACTGCAAGAACCTCGCTCCCGTATACGAAGAGTTAGCCCAGGCTTTTGCTACTTCTAAAGATGTTCAGATTGCCAAGGTAGACGCCGATGCCGAGAGAGCTCTAGGCCAGAAGTACGGCGTTCAAGGATTCCCTACGCTCAAGTGGTTTGATGGCAAGAGTGACAAGCCCACCGACTACCAGGGCGGTCGGGATCTAGAGAGTCTGACTAAGTTCATCACCGACAAGACTGGCGTCAAGGCCAAGAAGAAGCTGGAGATGCCTAGTCAGGTAAACATGTTGACGGATGCTACATTCAAGGAGATTATTGGAGGCGATAAGAATGTGTTTGTTGCTTTCACTGCTCCCTGGTGTGGACGTATGTATTACCCAATTACCCAGCACAATTCCCAAATGCATAAGCTAACCTTGAACCAGACTGCAAGGCTTTGGCTCCTACCTGGGAGACCCTAGCCGAGGACTTCATCAACGAACCCCACGTTGTCATCGCCAAAGTGGACGCCGAAGCTGAGAACAGCAAGGCGACTGCCAATGAGCAAGGTGTTACCTCTTACCCGACTATCAAGTTCTTCCCCAAGGGTTCCACCGAAGGAGAGGCCTACGCCGGCGGCCGAAGCGAGAAGGACCTCGTTAACTTCCTCAACGAGAAGACCGGTACTCACCGTGTTCCTGGCGGTGGCCTCGATGCGACCGGAGGTACTATCGACGTTTTGAACCATATCGCGTTGAAGTACGCTGCTGGCAGCGACAAGGTGGCCGACTTGCTCGCAGAGGCTAAGAAGGTCGCCGCTGGCCTAGCCGAGGACGCCCAGTACAAGTATGCGCAATACTATATCAGAGTGTTCGACAAGCTGTCACAAAACGAGGGTTACGTCGCGAAGGAGTCGGCTCGCCTTGATGGGATCATCAAGAAGGGTGGCCTGGCCCCTTCCAAGCTAGACGAGCTCCAGAGCAAGACCAACATCTTGAAGCAATTTATCAAGAAGGTCGAGGAGGCTGTCACGGGCGATGATGAGAAGGAAGAGCTATAGGGTAACTCGTCATGAACAAATTAAGTCGAGCGGGCGTGCTGTAAACGTTTGTAACGAATAACGAAGAAAACTGCGTAATCTAAAGGCGCATTATTGTATAGTCTTAGTTGCTGTACCTGTACCGTCTGTCCTATACAATCCTATTATGAACCAAACCTGTTCCCCTAACGCCGTGCCATACTCTCAATAACCTCTAATCACCCTTTGCTGCCGTCATGTTCTAGGTGACGAGTTTACGCCATTTTCTTCGTTAGCTTGAAGTGAGGCCTCAAGGTTGTCCAGCCGGCGCGCCATATCATCCACTATATTAACGTTAATGGGCGATGTTCCGACTGGCTACGCGATACTACAAAGCTTCAAATACAGGTTACACTTACTCTTAGCGAAGATTTCGCTAGAGACACCGTCGAACTTGCTTGATAGGGAATTCAATAGTTCCTCTACGACCGAGGTCAATTCGTCCGAGCTCTGAGTCGTCGCGTTAGCTTGGAGCTCATACAAATGAGTGGAGTAATGCGTATAGGTATAGGTATGTTCTTACGTTGCCCGTCGGTTTCTTAGTTTCCTCAGTCTTGTTAGACGACATTTTGAAGGACTGTAATTTGGCGCGTAAGCGAGACTGCTCAAAAAAATGTGTGGTAGTTAAGGTATGAGGTAGTGTTTGCTTCTCTATACGAGACGAGCCGCCGTTTGTTCTAAGTACTTCTGTAGAGGCGATTGCGCGGCGCGTAGGCTACAAAGATTAAATAGATACACGTTATGCACCAGTATAAATATGCATGCATACTAGTAATGTACGGAATATGTAGTGGGGCTTATCGATTATGTAGGTACCTAGGTAGGTACCTATGTCATTGGATGGCCCTTGCGTTAAGTCTTTACTGAAGCTCTCTGGAGGTTACCTTAGTATTGTTAGGTAATCAAATCAGCTATTAACCATCAACTCCGATCCTAAACCTACATTCATCAAGTTTCAAAAAACAAAGATTTCTAGCCAGGGCAGCCTAGAAAGTCTCTACCGGAGAGGTTAGACACTGTATAGCGAATGCTCTAAGCATGATGGAAACAATACATTGCGATGCCTCAGCCGCAAGATAACGCACGCGCCGTCTTCCTCATCATCTTGATATTCTGGCTTGCCACTAGTCCAGACTCGAGTCCCGCGCTCATCGCTGGCCCATCGTTGATTAAGAATCGCATCTTACGCCAGAGACACGCTCTGGGTGTATTAAATAGTACACAATGGGGTGACTTTGCACCGCGACTTACCGATGATCCGCCCGAAACCGAATCCAAGTACCTAAACCTGACGGGATTCCGAGAGGAAGACGGCTACGTGTGGGAGGATCTCAAACGTTTTAAGAATCGATGTGACGAGTGGAGTGTAAATGCCGTCGGAATTCCAGAGGTAGCGCAGCCAGTATGGCAAAATGCGACGGGCGTGGTCCACGGCTGGTGGCACAGGGCGAACACGTCTTCGCCGAGATACCACTCGAGCTATAACTTAAGCCAGATTAGCCCGGGCGTTACGTGGGCCGGCTCGAACTCCGAATGGAGTAGAAACATAACTGGTGCGGAAGGAAGGATAATGGTGCGCATTGAAGACAATGAAGATGATGCGACGGAGCCAGCCGAAATAGACAAGATGACACTGGACAGAGCAGAGGTCAAAGCCCGGGAAGTCTCGGCAACGGCCAACATCGAAGATATTGAAGGCACTGGGAATGGCTGGGAGATGCGACTCCATGGTGTTCACTGGCCACGTCAAGGGACCATACTTCTTACCACGACGAGCGAAAAGTTCGCTGGTATTTTCGGATTACCACATCTTACCACCCGGCCCGACTTCTTCGAATCCAGCCAGGCACTACTAAACAGGACTCTAGATGCGGCCCTTACGAGGAAGGAGCACCATATTTTTACCGAGCAACTCGATCCCTGGGCATCCAATTTAGAGCCAGGAGAAACCTGGAATCCATCTCCACACTGCGAGTACTTGATATATATCCAAATCCATCCCTTGGATCAGGATATACTACAAGTGCAGCCGAGTCTCACAGGTCCAGAAAATGTAGCTAAGGCTATTAAAGATATCGAAAATGAGCTTCGTTTCCCCCAGGGTATAGGCCACCGGCGAATACCGCAGCTACAAATGTCAGCTGTAGTCTATTCCCCCGATTGCGCCTTTTTCCTCGAAACCAAAGGCCCACCAGCATATGCAGCAGTCGATGGGAACCATATGGTCGGCGTGAAACAAGAAATATTCCTTCATAGCGTCGGCACATTTCTTCTAGGTCTTGCATTAATCATGTTCGGCCAACTTCAACTACTTAAGATGCAAATGAGAGAAACTTCTACTCCTTCAACGTTGGGCCGTGTTAGCTTCTACACGAGCTGTATGATGCTACTTGCTGATGGCATGCTCTTCACCGGGGCATCGGCGTGGAGTTTTTCGGCATCGACTACATTATTACCCTCTCTTGCCATTACATGCGTCTCGTTTCTATCTATGACGGTTGGGATCTTTTTCCTTGCTGAGATCCACAAGGTCCAGGAACCTGAATGGCGACGACAAGAACGCGAGAGGGAACGACAGAACACGACCGCAAATACGACAAATCCACTTAATCCATCCAATAACGTCCGAGAGACCACCACTACGCCAACTGCGACTCCTGGTCCGTCGCCATCTCCGCCAATTATCATCCCTTCGGATCAAGATGTTGATGCCGAAATCGCCGAAGTCACAGCCAACACCAACAATAACGCCGCCACACTTCCAGCCCCAGCAACGGCAGGGCCTGCCGCACCGACCGCTCAAAATCTCCGAACGCAGTTAAGCAACATATTTGGTCGCCTGTTGCTCATTGGTATCACCGTTCTCTTCTTAAGCCTTGCTGCGGCAAGTTGGCGACCTAGTATTCGTGCTGTATACTTTAACACTGTCCTCTTCATCTACCTCTCGTTATGGGTCCCACAGATCTACCGCAACGTATACCGTAATTGCCGTAGGGCGTTATCATGGCGCTTTGTTATCGGTCAATCGATCCTACGCCTATTGCCCATCGCGTATTTCTACATCGTGCCAAATAACTTCGCATTTGCGGAAACAGACTGGACTGCATTCATCGTGCTTGCCGGTTGGCTTTGGATCCAGATATGGATACTAGTTGCGCAGTTCGTCCTGGGTCCCCGCTTCGGTGTGCCGAAGGGCTGGATGCCAGAGGCTTGGGAGTACCACCCGGTTCTTCGTGAAGACAATATCGAGGCAGGTGGATTGCCCATTGGTCTAGTAGCTGCGCCCAGTAGCCCGCTAGAACGGGTAAGAACGGGCGAAGAAGGAGGAAGCAAGGATAAAGATAAGAAACGCACGAACATACATGTCATAGACTGCGCGATCTGCAGAGAGGTGCTAGAGGTGCCAGTTGTAAAGGCAGGCGATGACGATCCTACGGCGGGAGGCGTGGCAGGTGTGTTTGCCCGTCGCGCGTATATGGTTACACCTTGTCGACATGTATTTCATAGCGCTTGCCTGGAGGGTTGGATGCGGTTCAGGTTGCAATGCCCGATTTGCAGAGAGGAGCTTCCGCCTCTGTAAGACGTGGATGCAAGTTTATGTTTGTATATTGAAGTTTATAGAAAGCGCATGCAAATGTGCCTACCAAACCTTAGGTACCTAATCTGAGTGATCTCCTTAAGTTAGCTAATTCTCAGTTTGAGAAGTCATGGTCCAGTTAGGCCTAACTTAAACTTCTTATTCGTAACTACTTCTTTGAGTGCTACTACATAAATTTGTTTAAGATTAAGATTTTTTGACTCTAGCAACTGCCTTCTTCCCTCGGTTGCCCACCAACGCGACGATGGAGAAGTAGGTGTTAGCTATTAAGTATGCCATATTCTATTCCTCAACAACTTCCTCCCACTACCAAGGGGCAGGCACAGGCACACAAAACTGAGTTGCAACCCAAACCAATAACCTAAGCAAATTCAACTATTAAAACTCAAGACTCTTTGACCAGACTCCTTTCAACATTTTACTATTCTAATCACAACTTCAATTATAATTTCAATACCTAACCATACAACAGAACTACCATATTCACGTCTCAGTACTAAATATTAAGAAGACGGCATAATCATTGTTTCTGACTGTCGCGTGTTCGATTACAAGAAGTCACAGGATATTCTTCATGAGGAGATCCTCCTTGATTCTCGAGGATTTCCCAGGTCCGGCTCTGAGCCTCTGAAACGAAGGCGTCTTTATTCGCTAATAGGTCGTTATAATCCGGAGATATCTGATGTCATTTTTTCACGCCACTGAAAATATGCCCGCACCTCCTCACGGAACTACTATACAGCTTCAACATATCACGCTATAAAGAACATGCACCCTGTATGTATAGCTCCGGTTCCCAGAGCTATCTATCTAGTTCAAATTCTAGTGTATGCCCTGAACTTGTTTTCGTACTTCCTGCCACCCCACGGAGAGCCTGCTACCGAAGCATGGCTAATGGCTCGAGAACCGCCGCCTACCAACGAAGGTCCTTGTTGAAATACACAGTGGTGGAGGACTTGAGTGTCGACTCCTATTACACTAGAGTCCTGTGGAGAGTGAATATTCAGGGGCTAGAAGGACAGCTACACAACTCCCACATATTCAGTCAATGTTCTTCTTCTGTCTTCAAAGACATTTATCATACACAGAGATCGACATACCTACCTAATATCTAATGATGTCGGACAGCCCGGAGAGGACATTTTCTCCTACAGCACACTATGGATTTTTCCAAGAACAACTTCCCTTCAATGGCAAACGTGAGCCCATCTCAAAGACCCGTCTGTCGTCATCCACGCCTTATATCGCTGCATAACACTTTAACACTCTAAGACCAGACATACTGTAAACCACTCCAATTTGCCATCTCTGGGGTGTATATGTTCATCATGTCTTGGGAGGAAGACAGATCAAAGCTCTTATTTTACACCGGAAGCGGTCCCGGGGACGCAAGTGGATGAAAAAGATTCTGGGGGAGCGTTATGACTTCGATGGGGCATTGGGGGAGTTGGACGGCTCCGAGATGCCCCATGCGGTGCAGCGGACCGCCGGGGACTGTCGGTAGCCGCCTGCGATGGAGATTCTGTGAATGTTGCGCTTTTAGGTACACGCCGGGTCGGGTTTGTCTGTTCGTTTGTTTCCGATGGGCTCTTGGTACGGGGTTGCTGGATAACCATGCCAGCTCTCCCAATTCATCTCGCGGTGAGCCGCAATGAAAACGCCGACCTAAATGGCTGCTGGACTGAGGTGCTGAGCGCAGAAGGCACTGTATCTATTCAAGTAGACGACGGAGAGATCGGTGGTCAGTAAGTCGAACTATCCTCTCCATTATACTATTAGGAGTCTCACTTCAGACTCCTTGGGAGCAAAGGAACTATTTGTATATAGCTTTGGCTTCAGAGCTATCGCAGTTAGAGTTCCTTGCGGAATAACGAAGTTGTTTCCTCACCTCATGCTCTGCGACGTGACATCTACTTTCCCCCTCCTTCCCACCTCTAAGATTAACATACTACTATACCAGCTTACAACTTAAAGATTTTGTTCCTAACCACTACTTCGATTACCACTCCACAAACTTTTAAGATTAACACTCTTTGACTCCTGCCTACAAAAGGGTCTTATATTTAATTTAGGTCCCTTCTACTATCGAAATCTCCGACTTCCGCTCAATTTGTCTTACCTACGAAGCTTTGATATAGTGTGGAAGCAACTTACAGTAAAGATTGAAGGGTTCGAGAGACACGAAATAAAAAATCCTTAAAGTATGTAGAAGAGCTGTGGGATCGGTAAACTGAACTGACGTCAACTAGAGCAGGCTTTCGAACGATAGGTTTTTACCAGAATATATCGTAGGAGTAATAGTAAATGTCGTGAGGGGTGTCTGGCCGACTCCTTAGATACGGTGGGGAAGCCTGCTTACGTCTGAACAAGAATGTTGGGCACTTGGTAGCTTTCATAGAGGTTGGATGGGATATGTGGGTATAAGGGGATAGAATGGCTAGAATAGGGGTCCTCTGTCTATATTAAGGGTAACCGGCTCCCTCGTAAGAGTATTGAAAGCTGAGTATTACTACTTTAGTCCAATATACTATATGTATGGCCCCGACACTCACCCTGTTGTCTATACGGCATCCATCACAGGCACAAACTCCTAGGTACATAGCAGTTTACAATACATGGTACATATTGGGTAATAAAACAATCGTATCGACATATTCTTACTATAACGTTAAACGTATTCCAAAGTACTTGGGCAGTGACCACGTCGAAAACTTGGGGCAGCGTAACACCTCATCGCAATCCTGCAATAACTAAATCCTATGTACATACGTAAGTCTCGTATCACCTTCGCCGATGTGAGAATGGAAGGTATATCAGCATAAAGACCATGAGCGCTAAAGCCAGCCATGCGAGATAGACTATTATGTATATCAGCCACGGCAGGGCCAGGGCTATTAGCAGAGCTAGCATGGAGCTCCGCACGAGCCCGAGGGGCTTAGGTGGTGGGGCTTCTTCCATGATGATGGTAGGTAGGTCTGACTGAATAAATATTTTGGGATGAAGGAAATTTGGACGGCGACGATGGTAGACGAGACCGAGTGCGGATGATGATGGCAGCAAAGCGCACGGTGCCTTGATAGGTTAGGGGGCAGTTATAGGTAGCTAAGCTTGGTATGGCAAGAAGAAAATGTCACACCCCGTTGAAAGGAAACGTTGGCGAATGAAAAAGCTGTTATGTCAATAAGGCTTAACGCGAGTTGATAAGTAACTTTTACTGTAGGTTGACAAAGACCATGTTGCGATGGGACTGTGTCTTGTGTTTTCAAGGGGGGTATTAGGTAATGCTGGAGATATCCTAGTTTATACTTCTGGGACAGTTAACGGTATCTAGTTGCACTAAGAGATGCTTATGGTATAGACTAGATTGATGGTGATCACGATCGTGGTGTCTCTTCTAATAGGTAAAATAGGTAGGATGATAAATTTAAAGCAGTTTGGATTCGATCTAGTAGAGAGTAAAGAGTGCGGCAATGTTATTTATACCTCCGAGGACATTTTGAAACAGTTCCGAGTTATTATTCATTCAACCTCTATTATAACTTTAGAATGAATTGGGCTTCTTAAATAGTTGTTATGTACCTAATATATCATGACCGCTGAGTATCATACCTCCTAAACTTTTTATCGCATAGGCCTCAATCAAAGATTTTTTTTTTTTTTTTGTGAATCTACGAGTGTTCCTAAGACGAATGAATAGGGACGTCTTAGATTGAATGAAGGTTTAATAACATAAAAAATATTATAGCACCTAACCGTTATTCAAGATATAGGCAAAGTAGAACTAGTAGGCATCGAAAGAAACAGTTTGTTCTCCAGGTAACAGCTCATAGTCATGGGCGCATAACAGAAACATTCCTTATTATCAAAGTAACTATGAAAGATGAGATGTTCAGAATTAGTGAAAAAGAAGGCTATACTGGGCACTCTATGCGAATGAACTCTACTACACTAGGGATTTGGGGCGAACGGTAGGTGTTAGAGGGTTGAGCTCGATAGCTTTTCAGTAAAGAGAGGAAGGGACTAGCCTTTCAAAATACTGTTTAAAACCGGATCTTCTGTACATATCTAACATGTTGAAGCCGTTGTCGGCGGAGGATTACCTGGCTCTCTTAGTCCATCGACCTCGATTCCATCCTCAACCCTTCCAAGACACCGCGGACCTCTTTACCTGAGCCTCGCTTAACCAAATCTCTTTCACACCCAGTACACGAGCCACCTAGGTGCCCAGATCAAAAGAACCAAGGAGGAGTTAAGCTCTCAAACTTTGGCACAGTGGCTATGCTTGTCGTAGGTATCTAGGCACGTCTTCCTGCGGGCTTTACAATAAAACAAAGCGAGGCGCCGAAGGTGCTATAACTGACTCGCTTCTATGCTGCACGAAGGGAGCCGATGTTTCTCGTATTGTAGAGCTAAAACGACAAACTTTACGATGTAGGATGAAGAACGAAGTAAGGGCTACCTATCAAATACTACCTCAACCGGCTATAGCCTCGAACCAAAGCTCTCTATACGGTGGATTCGACATACCTAGCAGACTAAAAATAAAAAGCGCGCATGGGAGAAAAAAAAAAAAAAGGTTCGAAGTCATGTGAATGCAAATAAATAAATGTAAAAATAAACAGGTAACGACGACGTCAATCCGGTCACGATCTAAAAGATAGATGCAAAAAAGTTGGACGAGCAGGGAGTCGAACCCTGGGCTTCTCGCATGCAAAGCGAGCACTCTACCACTGAGTTACACGCCCCGTGGTTTGTTGGCTGCGAAGCGGGTCGTTGCTGACCTCACTACTAGATGAGCCGGTGTAGGCTTATCTAGTGGATTGAAATGCTTGGGATCTATCCTCCTATTGGAGGATGTTGGAGATATGTTGCAAATTTGGGCTTATATACTAGTTGTTTCTTTTGGCCTATCGTACTGAGTTTTTGAGTCGCTAGCTTAAGTCAGTGGTCTCAACGGTGCTAACGGTTATTGGTATTACTCGTGATGATTCCTATGAGAGGTACTCTACTCTACTTTCATCGTGAAACTAAGCGAGCATAAACAAAGTTTCGATCTTCGAATTATTCCTCGTGGGACCTATTTTTACTCACAGTTTTAGCTTCTCACCATCCTATCCCTAGTAATCCAACGCTGGCTATTCCGTGGTAGCGAATACCTACCTAAAGTAGGTGCCTAAAAGGTAGGCTTCTCTAGGACAACCAAATCTTCATGAAGAGACCTACATAGTGCCCGATCGGGAAAGAAGCTTGCGATAATGTACGGAAATAGCTTATGGAAGGATATGCGACGACTCACTAGGCTCTGGGTAAGGGGTCAAACTGCGCATTTGGCTAGGCACCTGCTATGAAAAAAAAGGGTTGCATTCTAATTGTAGAAACAGAGGCTCAACAAGTCATGGGACTCAACATGAACTTGAGCAGAGAAGGCAGCAAGAACGCGGTTCAAGGTCCTGAATAATTTCCGCGGGCCTCATAGATATTAAATACAAGTCGTTTCTTGCGTAGCTTGCGATTCAGGTAAATGGTGGCTCTTGACCGTTACGGCAGGTCAGCGAACTGCGAAACAATTGGGAGGATTCCCCGGAACCCAGATTCGGGGCCCACGATGTTTCAAAGCTTCCCGAATGGGATTCCTTGCACGACCGCACTTCAAGAAAAGAACTTTAAACTTTCCATCGGAAATAAACATTATCCCTGGCCTCCGCAAGTAGGATACCGGAAGGATGAGGCGTAGCCGCGAACACCTAATCTTGAGAAAAATTCTTTCGGCCAAAATTTGACTTGCGATAGCAAAACACAAATGGCACTTGGAGGTTCTCTCCTCCAAGCGTCGAAACAAATAGAAAGGGGTACCGAGAACGGGAGTGATTCTATTTCTAGAACCGGTAGGTAAGGGGAAGTTGAAAGCGCCCCAAACCAATAAGCTTAAGATCTTATGTGCCGGTGGTTTGAAAACCGACTCGGCAAGCCGGGGCAATAAACGTAGGGAGATAAGAGACCTCGAAAGTTTAATGTTCGTTGTGAGGTTGGTCGTCGCTATACAACTGAAATATCCGTAGGTTAAAGTTGCTAATGTATGTAATGCGCCTCGGCTGCATATTCCGACCCCACGGATCCCCTTACCTCCATAATTACCGCCTGGGTAAGTCTAAACCCGTTCATCTCAATATAATAATAGTACTAGATTGTTGTCTTGCTCGAGACGTGTTGGTCCAGCAGTCATCTTATAATGAGTCTTTCAGATGAGTCAACTTGCCAATCACCGTTTGGTCCTCTTTTCAACTCTGATGATCGACAGCGGCTGAGAGGTGATTGCTGAATTAAGCAGTCAGTTGCTGGTTATGGTACAATACATCCTAATTCGGGTATGTAAATGACCCTTCTGACGACTTCGGATAGCCTATTCTGACACGATAGATGTTGGCTCCATTCGGACAGTATAGTAAGCAATCCGTAGGTCAGGGTCAGGTATGATTGAATATAGAGAGTGCTGCTCAGTTATACCCCGGGACTTTCGAAACGGAGCTGCGCTTCGAATCAGAACGTGTATTTTTAGGAAGCCGATAAAGCCAAGTAGCTCAACTTGGCAGTAGGACTATAACTATATCATGGCAAATAGAAGTCAGACTTTGAGTATGCAAGGGAACAAATGCCATGTGCTACTCTGAGGTAATATTTTATGACAATAGCCTCGCTCTAAGCTTGGCCGAAGCCGTCTATAAGGCTACCGGGACACGCGAATGTGCTGTCTCGGAGCATTCAGTTCTTACGTTGACCGGGACGAAGCCCCCTTGTCTAAGTGTCCGGAGCAACCGAGTAAGATAGGTGAGATAGCATAAGCAAATTGTCTCACAAACAATCCGAACCCGGTTTTCGGAGGCGTCGTCACAAATGTCGATGTCATTTTCCATTGATTATGTGGCTGGGGATGTGTCTTGAAAGACGCCAACGCGCTTTAGATAGTAAGCTAGATCTACGAGATCTACAGAAACTTGAGTCACAGATCTCGAGCTGCAGAGGAATCGCCATGTTCGAGGATAGTGACGGACTATATAATCCGTAATGATCAGATAATAATTAGCCGATATCTACGATAATCCTGTCGAAATAGGGAGAGTATCGAAAGAGTGTATGAGTGAATGTATAATTGAAGCTTGTCACCTCAGAGTTCGTGGGATGCATTTTTAGAAACGCGATTAGGATTAAGGTTGTGGGGATCAAAGCTAAGCTAAGATTTGCCTAGCCGAAATAGGCAAGAGAGCAACGTTTCTTTCTGACGCTATTGGCTGTTTTAGATGCGGATTGATAGATGTGACGCCATAACTATCGAAACGTAGATCATATATAGGAGTACGTACTTTATGTACGTACCTTCTTAGTGTAGGTACGAGAATTACGACAAGACACCTGACTTTCATGGGACGGTAGGTATTCTTAGAAACGAGTAAGTCTGGGTACGGGGAACCCTTACCAGAGGATGGGCTACCATGGCCGAATGCATACGCTCAGTATCAAGGCAAGGGGAGATCTTGTGGCGAAATAGTCGAAAGCAGGTCCCGATAGGCAATATCCCCCGCTCAAACGGAAGATGATGCGCAAGCGAGACTCTTAATGAACTTAATGAACTCAAGCAGATGCATGATTCAGGCTATTATTTGGCAAAGAGTGTCTTCTTGGAGCCGGGCCTTCGGCAGAGCGAGTAACATGTCCTACAACCTTTAATGCATTCGAGGTTTAATGAAAAAAAAAAAAAATACGCCGGCACTCATGAAGCATTTCAGATGTCAAGAAGTGTTTTGCCACGAGTTATCCGCGATTGGAAACGTGCCGGGACGAAGGATATCGGCGCTTCTAGTGGTGAACTCGAGTTACACCGTTTCATGAATTTAAGGGGTAATAAAATATTCGGTCCATTATTCGAGATAGTGAACCGGGGAGGTCCTTTTGTAAGTGCGATTGAACAATTGTAATTCTAATCACTGGTCTATCACCTCAATCGAGTAGAGTTGAGCAGTTCCGGGGTAAAGGATTCGATCGCATTGTATAGAAGGATGCATAATACATGACATATGATAGCTGATGACGAGTGCTGCTGTAAAAGTGGTTGAGGAGATCTCTCCCCGCTCTCGACGATAGGATAATCATAATTTTCGGAATATCTTGGGGGGAAGTGCAAAACATTGAATGGTTTATCTGGCCTTAATCGTAGAGCCTATGTAATGGATGACCGACGAGATGCATGAGTATGATTTGCTAACGAACCCAGACGCTAGCAATGGCGTGAAAGGGTGTGGTGAATTAGTTGAAAAGGCTAACACCAGGCCTTGTAGAACCTCGATGATACCCAAACGACCGAGCTTTGGCAATGAACCAATCACTTCAGTACGACGACCATAAGCGTTGCAACCTTTTTGATGCGGGTTGCATCCTCGAGATATAGTTGGTAGCTTCGGGTTTCCGCCTCTCCCCTCTTTTGTTTCTCACATGACGCTTCAAACATATCGATCTCCCTTCTCCTGAAGACTTGCATATCAAGTCAGTCCAGTCAGTTTGCTTAGAAGACAGATCAAGTATGAAATAAAGAAGCCGAATAGAAACATTTTACGGATATGCGCTTGCTAGACCTACCGTAAAAGGGTACAGCAATCCGTAGTTTAGAGAACGACTTCCGTTATGTACCTGCCATATTAGAGGATAAATCGTCGCCAAAGTCTCGGCGGAAGTCGGTTGTAATGTAGATCACTGCTGCACAATACAGATATGTATTGTATTGTGTATTGTATTGTACAATGCTTGTGGATTCTAGTGCTCGGTGAAGGATGAGGTACAGCTAGCCACTCGCAATTTGTGTTGCTGTATGCAAACAGCCATTACTACGCTGTTATTAATATTAATATTACTAGTGCTGTCTGCGTAAACTCGACGGCGCACCCCAAAGGGGTGCTGCGCTTTAATTAAGGAATCGGGCAGTAATTAAGCTAGCGTACCAGACTTTAAGCACCAATAA